>CAUYRT010006145.1:0-39304 GCA_963574885.1 Lepilemur ruficaudatus | reverse complement strand
AAAATATTTGCTCTTTACACCTCTGACAAAGGTCTGATAACAAGAATCTACCTAGAACTCAAAAGAATTAACAAGAAAAAAATCAAAAAAACCCATTTATAAATGGGCAAAGGAGATGAACAGAAACTTTTCCAAAGAAGACAAAATAATGGCCAAAAAACATATAAAAAAATGTTCATCGTCTCTAATCATTAGAGAAATGCAAACCAACTACTCTTTAAATAACTCTTTATAATAAGGCTATAAAATATTTATGAAGATATTAATTTACAAATATATTTCAAAGATTGCCATTTGCTTAAAAATTTTGTTTATACGTGTTTTCTGATGTATAGAGGTTTTGATAATTTTAAGTATAAAATTTACTTTGTTTATAATATCTTCCTTTGGTGCTATGCTTAGAAAGACCTGCCTCCCCCTCACTTTTCTTGGTGAATATTCATCAATAGAAGTGTGATGTTTGTGGGTGTTAGAGAAAGCAGAGTCTTTTTGTTTTTTAATATCTTTGTTGAGGAAAGTGCACTCTGGGCTAGAAATGCAGTGTACACTGCAGAGAAAACTGAACTCAGGAAGACTGAAGAAAGTGGTTAAGTGACTTCTAGCTTTTTTTTTTTTTTTTGCCTCAATGAATTAGGTCCCAGAATCCTGAGACAACCAGCAAAGAAAATGGGGGAAAAATCCCTAATTTTAGTTTTCTTTGTCTTAGAAGAACTAAAGTATAAAGAATGGCAAAGAACAAATGTGATTTTAATTTTCAAAAAGGGCTCAAGGGAAGTTTTGCAGATGATAGACTGATGAGTTTGGCTTCAATATCAGGAAAATTTCCAGAATGTATCATTGAAAAGGATGGTTTGTGTGACTACTAAGAACCAGTGTGGATTTACTAAAACAGCTCATATCAGGCTTTGGTTAATACTTCTTAAAATTGAAAATTAGAATAGAGAAATGGTGTATATGGTATGTTTATCACCACATTCTTTCAGATATGATGGAGAAACGTGAGTTGGATATTTGTAAAATTAGATGAATGTGTAATTGACAGACCACACTGAAAGTATCTACGAATGGATTAGTTTGAGCCTAAGGGGAATAGTGGCAAAATTATTCCACTAGTTTTAAGCTTTTCAAATTTATCATTGACCTCAGAATAGTTTGATACTTATTGAACTTGTATTAGATAAGTAGTAGGAATATATTCTGTGAAACAATAAAAATATAGGCAAGATCTACTAAGATGAAGTCTGATGGGAAAAATATAACTTATTTTTGCAGAACTTAAATTTCAGAAATACTAGATTGAAGAAATATGACTGAGAAGCCCATCTAAAATTTATTTATAAGATTTCAGTAATTTTAATGTGATTCAAAATGTGGTCACCAATGCAAACTAAGCTTCATTAGCTGTTGCGTTAGTAAGATTATCATGTCCAGAATTAGGGAAGTATTAATAGTAATCATCCTGTATTTAATATTGGTCAAATTGCACATGCAGTACTGTGGAGCCAAGTATTAAACACATGAAAAGAGAAATTGGTGCATAGTAAGAGAGAAAATGACCAGGAAAGGGGAACTAGAAACCATGGTTGGAGACACACGGAAAGAGAAGACTCAGAGGAAACATGAGAGTGTCTTCTAACATTTGAAGAGCCATCAAATGTTGAATGGAGAATTAGGTCCAATAGAAGGAATTTTTTAGATGATAGGTTTCAGCTCAACACAAAGAATTCTACAGAGCTCCTCTGAATTGGAGAAGAAAGTACGTACAGGCTATTATGTAGGCAAGAATGATACAGGCAGATGAATAGTTTGCCTAGCTGACTTTTTCAAATATGGGATTCCAGCTTAATGGACTTTTCAGTATTTCCAACACATGACAGCATTGAAAAGCTTTCTTTAAGCCTGCTGGTTTCATCTAATAAGAAGGCAGGCTGCATGTATAGCACACATGACTCGTCACCTTGGGTGAGAGACTCTAAGGAAACTATTCAAAGCCTGTCTCTGGAACCAGCCCAGGCTGCCCAGACCACTGGGTCACAAGATAAACTTTAGCCTTTTGCTGCTGATTCTGTAACCACATGCATTTGAAGAGATGACTAATAGAAGGCAAGTCTTGCAAGTATGGTAAGTATAACAAGTATGGCAAGTGTGAAAAAAATAGCTCAAGGTAACAAGTTTATATTCTGAAATACTTACATTAACTGCAGTCTGAAAGAATCTTAATTTCTGTTTATAAATTTTGTTACCACAGCTTTAGCATTCAATCTATTTAATCCTTTCAGTAACTTTAGTTTCTTGAACAAAAAAACCATCTGCTTTGCTGCCTTCAGTTTTAAAAATCCATAATGACTGAGGAAGATCATGGCTCATTCATAGTGGCCTCCTCAGATCACTTACTTGGGAAGGCTGGCTAGAGCATGACACATCTCTCTTGGCTATTTCCTGTACACAGGACATCACCATGTATGAGGGTGGAAGTGGGGATAAAGGATGACAGCACCACTGTGTATGGGAGGGATAATCAGAAGCAAACAGTGCATTCTCTTACTGTTTTTGTGCAGGGAGAAATGGATAGAGTCATTACAATTTGAGAGTTAATGATAATTTGCCAGGACGGGATGACATAATGTAGATGATATAAGATTTAAATGCCTGGCACACAATAAATACTCAGAAGATGACTATTATTGGAACTGTGATTGTTCACTATCTAACCAGATGCTTTGGGGTCACTACCCCTTAGGATAACTTAGCTGCTTGGGGAGAAAAAAACCATCCTTATTTAGAGAGCACAAAAGGGGCTGAATTAGAGCTCTAGCCTGACCAATTTTCTCAGAAGTGGGATGCAATTCTTCTGTCAGGGTTCCCTAGTCCACACCAGCCCTTCCATTCCAACTCTTCCAGTCTCTGCCATGTAGGAGTTCATAGTCCAGTGGTGCAAGCAGACAAGTAACTGTCCACACTTATAACATGATGAGTTGGTGATCCCTCTACGTTCAATTACTTAACAAACCCTTCCCTGCTATTTGCACTTTTCATGCTGTGACATTCACATTGACAATATAAACAGAGAAAGAGGTAGGGTTATGGGCTGAATTCTGTTCCCCTAAAAGCTATGTTGAAACCCTAATCCTTGGTACCTGTGATTGTGACCTTATTTGGAAATAGGATCTTTACAGACACAATCAAGTTAAGATGAGGTCACACTGGATTAAGGTGGGCCCTAATCCAATATGATTGGTATCCTTATAAGAAGAAAATTTGGACGTGGACAGACACAGAGATGACAGTCATGTGATGTTGGAAACAGAGATTGAAGCTATGCTTCCACAAAACAAGGAATGCCTGGAACTATTAGAAGCTGGAAGAGGCAAGGAAGCATCATTCTGTAGAACCTAAGAAGAAATCATGGGCCTGCTGATACTTTGATTTTAGATTTCTAGCCTCCAGCACAGGAAGAGGATACATTTCTGTTGTGTTAGGCCACCCCATTTGTGATACTTTGTTACAGGTAAGTAGGGAATACAAAAAATCCAGAGATGGAGGGATAGAAATGGAATTTTATAACTGATGAAAACAAAAATATGAGTATTAAGGCTGAAGGTTTTTTCTTGTGTGTGTGTGTGTGTGTGTGTGTTTGTGTGTGCATGTGTGTGTGTCAAAAGGGTACTTCTTGTGGATGGTGGAAACTTTGATTTTCAGGTAGAATAATATCACTAATGTGACTCTTGGCATTTGAATTTTGGATTCTTCTCCACTGAAACAATTGCTCCAGAGAGAATAATAACAGGGCTTCATGTCCTTTATAGTGAGGCTTTATTATACTAGGAAATGGATGCCCACAGAATTTAAGTGTTGCTTAATATAAGCATGATGACATACCTGAAATTAGCCAAATTTAAAACCCTTTGCACAAAAGTTTGGTGGTAGTTAGAATTCACCTTCACTTGGCATTGTAAAGGAAAAAAACTTCAGGTGATGGCTCTTGATTGGGTCCTGAGCAGGCATCGTTTTTAAAGGTGATATGTTTTGATTGATTATATGATTACAGGTAGCTCACTCACTCAATTGCAGGTCAAAACTAGGCCAGAGCTTGATGCTGACACTCAGTGGTCTGATTTCATGAAAAGTTTTTTGGGATGGCTTATTGGTATATGGAAAGGTGTGGATGCCTATGGATGAAGGGACAGGGAAAGAAATGAGAATGCTCACCTATTGTGGCTGACTGGAAAAGAGACATTACCAGGAATGGAGAGCAAGCCTGATTTTCAGCTATAGAGCATTGTCTTATTTCATTCCTAGACCTCAGACCTCACATTTATCTTGTTCTTTTAGCTGGGTTATGGAGTTAAGCCACCGTGGTAATGTGTTTAGGTTGAAATCCAATAACTGATGTGCTCTTATTTTGAAAATTCTAAGTAATGGCCTAAAATCAGAGCTGGAAAAAACCTGAGCAAATAGTTTGTTCAATATCTTAATTTGACAAATGAAGAAATTGAGGCTAAGGAGATGATTTGGCCAAGTTATATTGTTACATTGCTATTGAAAGGAGGCCTTTTAGTGCAAGATTTATCCATAATGCAGTGTCCTCTCCTTTTCCTTCATGATTATAAAATCTTTATATCCTGTTCGTTAACCATATTATTATGTTGGATGGAGACAAATCTGAAATATGTCACTATATTCTTTTCTATATTATAATTTTATTAAATATATGTACCATATTATTATTACTGATTATAATTGAAGACATGAGAACTAGTGCTAGTTGTGCTACCATCTATCTCCGTGACCTTAGATGTGTTACTTATCCCATGAGGGTTAATTTTATGGTCACCTTGACTGGGATAAGGAATGCCCAAATAGCTGGTAAAAGATAATCTCTAGGTGTGTCTGTGAGGAGGTTTCCAGAAGAGATTAGTATTTGAATTGGTAGACTGAATAAAGAAGATCGTATTCACCCTCTACTCCATTGAGGGTCTGAGTAGAACAAAAAGGTGGAGAACGGTGAATTTTCTTTCTGCTTGAGCTGAGACTCCATCTTCTCTTGCCCTTGGACATTGGCACTTCTGGTTCTTGGGCCTTGGGATTTGGATAGGGACAGACACCATTTGCTTTCCTGTGCCTCCAGCTTGTAGGCAGTAGATCGTGAGACTTCTCAGCTTCCATAATCACATGAGCCAATCCTTTGTAATAAGTCTATTCCTATATATCTATGTATATACTATTGGTTTTGTTTCTCTGGAGACCCTGAGTAATACAGAAACTGATATCAAGAAATGGGAGTACTTTTATAAAAAATACCTAAAAAATTGGAAGTGGCTTTGGAAATTAGAAAAAATGTGAACCTTGTTAAAAGGTGGCAAAGAATTTGGCTCAGCTGTGTTTATATTCTAGTGTTTCGTGGAAGGTAGAACTTGCAAGCAATGAAATTGGATGTTTAGCTGGAGATATTGCTAAGCAAAGTGTTGAAGGTGCATTTGGCTCCTCTGTTTAGTAAAGTGTGAAAGAGAAAAATGACTTAAATGATTAAATTGTTAAGCAAAAAGGAAGCAAAATTTAAGAATTCAGAAAATTGTCAGCCTATCCATATTGAGAAAAATGAAAACACTTAGGGTGCAGCCAAGTAACCCTTTGATAAGGAGATTAGTATGGATCAGTCATCTCAACAGAAGCCAGGCACTATTCTTCTAGACAATGAAATATTGTCCATTGGAATAAATATCTAAATTACTCCTATGATAGTTGGTTATCTTCCTGTTTCTGAGTTACTTCACTTAGTATAATGGCCTCCAGTTTCATCCAATTGCTGCAAAATACATTATTTCATTCTTTCTTATCACTGAGAAGTACTTCACGGTGTGTGTGTGTGTGTGTGTGTGTGTGTGTGTGTGTGTACATACATGCCCTACACAAACACACACACACGTGACTTTTCTTTATCAGTTGATAGACACTTAGGTTGATTCTGTATCTTTGCAAATGTGAATTGTGCTGTAATAAACATATGAGTACAGGTATCTTTTTGATATAATGATTTCTTTTCCTCTGAATAAATACCCAGAAGTGAGACTATAGAATTGAAAGGTAGATTTGCTTTTAATTCTTTGAGAAATCTCCATACTGATCTCTAGAAGGGATTTACTAATTTACATTCCCACCAACAGTGTGTAAGTGTTCCCTTTACACTGTGTCTGTGCCACATCTATTTCTTTTTTTTTTTACTTTTGAATAATTGCCATTCTAACTGGAGGAAGATGGTGTCTCACTGTGTTTTTAATTTGCATTTCCCTGATGATTAGTGATGTTGAGAATTTTTTCATGTTTTTTTTTTTTAAGACAGAGTCTCGCTCTGTTGCCCGGGCTAGAGTGAGTGCCGTGGCGTCAGCCCAGCTCACAGCAACCTCAAACTCCTGGGCTCAAGCGATCCTTCTGCCTCAGCCTCCCAAGTAGCTGGGACTACAGGCATGTGCCACCATGCCCGGCTAATTTTTTTTTCTATATATTTTTAGTTGGCCAATGAATTTCTTTCTATTTTTAGTAGAGACGGGGTCTCGCTCTTGCTCAGGCTGGTTTTGAACTCCTGACCTTGAGCGATCCGCCCGCCTCCGCCTCCCAGAGTGCTAGGATTACAGGTGTGAGCCACCGTGCCCGGCCTTTTCATGTTTTTTTTTTGGCCTTTCATGTATATTCTTTTGAAAATGCCTATTCATGTCATTAATGGATTTGTTTTTTTTTTTTTTTTTTTTTTTGCTTAATTATTTGAGCTCCTTGTAGGTTCTGGATATTAGTCCTTTGTTGGATACATAGTTTGCTGATATTTTCTGCCACTCTGTAGGTTGTCTATTTACTCTGTTGATTATTTATTTTGCTGTGCAGAGGTATTTTAGTTTAATTAAGTCCCATTTGTTTATTTTTATTTTTGTTGTATTTGCTTTGGGGTCTTAGGGATTGGATTGAATTTGTAGATTGATTTGGCCAGTATGGCCATTTGAACAATATTGATTCTTTCAATTCATGGGCATGGGATGTTTTCCATTTGTTTGTGTCTTCTACAGTTTTGTTCATCAGTGTTTTGTAGTTCTCCCTGTAGAGGTATTTCATTTACTTGCTTAAATTTATTTCTAGGTATTTAATTTTTCCTCCCCAGCTATTATAAATGGAGCTAGTTCTTGATTTGGTTCTCAGCTTGGTCATTGTTGGTATATAGAGAGTGCTATTGATTTTTGTATTTTGATTTTATAACCTGAGACTTTGCCAAATTCATTTATCAAATCCAGGAGTCTTTTGGAGGAGTACTTAGAGTTTTCTAGGTATAAGACCAAGTGCCTGTCAATCCATGAGTGGATTAATAAAACATGTTATATAAAACAATGGAATACTATTCAATTATAAAAACAATGGTGATCTAGCACCTCTTATATTTTCCTGGTTAGAGCTTGAGCCCATCCTCTGAAGTGAGGTATCACAAGAATGTAAGAATAGGCAGCACATGTACTTGCCATCAAACTGGCACTGACTGATCAACACTAAGATGCTCACACAGTAGTAATATTCTTTAGGGGTAGGGGGTTGGGGTGGGTAAACTCACAACGAATGGACATGATGAGTGTTGTAGGGGGGAAAGGGCACGTCTCAAATCATGGTTGGGATGTGGCAAAGTCATAACATGTAACCAAAATGTTTGTACCCCTACCATTTCATGAAATAAAAAAAAATGAAATAAAAGATCATATCATCAACAGAGATAATTTGATTTCTTCTTTTCTGATTTGGATGCCTTTTACTTCTTTCTCTTGCCTGATTGCTCTGGCTAGGACTTCCAGTACTGTGTTGAATAGAAGTGGTGACAGTGGGCATCCTTGTCTTGTTCTAGTTCTTAGGGGGAATGCTTTCACCTTTTGCCCATTCAGTATGATGTTGGATGTGGGTTTTTCATACATGGCTTTTATTATTTTGAGACATATTTCATTTATGCCAAGTGTTTTGAGGAATTTTATCATGAAGAGGTACTGAATTTTAGCGAATGCTTTTTCCATATATATTAAAGATGATCATGGGATTTTTGCTTTTAATTTTGTTAATGTGATGAGTCACATTTATTGACTTGTGTATGTTGAACCATCCTTGTATCCCCGTGATGAAACTTACTTGATCATGATGAATTATCCTTTTGATGTGCTGTTGCATTTAGTTTGTGAGTATTTTGTTGAGGATTTTTGCATCTATGTTCACCAGAGATATTGGTCTTTTGTTTTCTTTTTTTTGTTACTCTTTTCCTGGCTTCATAGAATCAGTTAGGGAGGATTCCCTCATTCTATATCTTTTGGAACAGTTTCAGTAGGATTGGCACAAGTTCTTTTTATGTGTGGTAGAATTTGGATGTCAATCTCTTTGGCCCTGGGGTTTTGGTTGTTGGAAGATTTTTGTTTTTTAATTACTGATTCAGTGTCACTACTCATTATTGGTCTATTTAGGAGTCTATTTCTTCCTGGTTTGATCTCAGGAGATTGTATGTTTTCAAGAATTCATCCATTGCTTCTAAGTTTTCTAGTTTGTGAGCATATAGTGGTTCATAAGAGTCTCTGATGATCTTTTGCATTTCCTTGGTATCAGTTTTAATGTCACTCTTTTCATTTCTGATTGCGTTTATTTGGATTTTCTATCTTCTTGGTTAGTGTAGCTAGTGGTTTATCAATTTTTTAAAATTTTTTTGAAGAAGTAGATTTTGTTCCATTGATCCTTTGCATTCTTTTTGGTCTCTATTTCATTGATTTCTTCTCTGATGTTTGTTATTTCTTCTGCTAACTGGGTTTGGTTTGTTCTTATTTTTCTATTTCCTTGAGGTATAACACTATGTTGTTAACTTGTAATCTTTCTACTTTTTTGATATAGTCATTTGATGCTATAAACTTCCCTCTTAGTACTCTTTTTCTGTATCCTACAGATTTTGATATGTTGTGTTTTCAATTTCATTCATTTTGCAAAAATTTTGAATTTTTGACTTTCTTTGTTGACTAATGATCACTCAGGAGCATATTGTTTAATTTCCCTGTGTTTGTATAGTTTCTGAAGTTCCTCTTTGTATTAATTTCTAGCTTTATTCTACTGTGGTCTGAGAAGACACTTGATATGATTTTAGTTTTTAAAAATTTGGTAAGACTTGTTTTGTGGCTTATCATGTAGTTTATCTTGGAGAATGTTCCATGTGCTAATGAAAAAAAATGTATATTCTACAGTTGTTGGGTGGAGTGTTTTGTAAATTGCCTCTTAAGTCCATTTGGTCTAAAGTCCAATTTAAGGTCAATGTTTCTTTGTTGATTCTCTGTCTTGATGATCTGTCTAGTGCTGAGTGGGTGGTTGAAGTTCCCCACTATTATTGTGCTGTTGTCTATCTCCTTCTTTAGGTCTAGTAACATTTGTTTTATGAATCTGGGTGCTTCAATGTTGGATGCACACATATTTAGGATCATTATAGTCTTTTGCTGGATTGATCCCTTTATCTTTATATAATGACCTTCTTAGTGTCTTTTTTTTCTTTACTGTTTTTGATTTAAAATCTGTTTTATCTGATATCAGTATAGCTACTCTTGCTTGCTCTTGGTTTTCATTTGCATGGAATGTCTTTTACCACTATGTTACTTTCAGTCTAAATGTGCCTTTATGGGTGAATTTCTTATAAGCAGCATAAAGTTGGATCATGTTTTTTAATCCATTCTGCCAATCTATACCTTTTAAGTGGAGCATTTAGTCAATTTATGTTCAAGGTTACTATTGATATTTGAGGCTTAGTTCTTATCATATTGTTAGTTGATTTCTAGTTGTTTTGTAAATTCTGTTTCTCTATTTTCGTATTTTTTTCTTAGTGGTTTGCTGATCTTCTGTCATGTTGGCATTTAATTCCTTTATCTTCCCCTTTTGAGTGATTTTTTAAATCAGACCTTTGAGTTTTATATTTTCTTGTGTTTTCATGATGATGAATACCTTTCATTTTTATATTTAGGACACCTTTTAGCATTTTTTGTAGGGCCAGTCTAGTGGTGATGAATTCTCTCAGTGTTTGTTGGCCTGGGAAAGATTTTATTTCTCCTTCATTTATGAAGCGTATCTGGCAGGATATAAAATTCTTGGCTGACAATTTTTTTCTTTCAGCACTTTGAAAGTGCAATCCCATTCTCTTCTGGCCTATAAGGTTTCTGCTGAGTAGGCTGCTGTAAGTCTCATGGGGTTTCCTTTATAAGTGACTAGGTGCTTTTCTCGCTAATTTTAAAATTATTTCTTTCACTTCGAATTTAGTTATCCTGATTATAACATGCCATAGTGAAGTCCTTTTTGCAATGTATTTGTCTGGGGATCATTGGGCCACCTGTATCTGAATGTCTAACTATCTTCTTAGTCCTGGGAATTTTTCATCAATTACTTTCTTAAATAAGTTTTCTAAACTTCTTTATCTCTTTTCCCCCTTGGGAATACTAATAATTCATAGGTTCGGTCACTTTATGTAGTTCCAGACGTCTCAAAGACTTTGCTCATTGTTTAATTCTTTTTTCTTCATTTTTGTCTGACTGGATTATTTAAAAAGATCTGTCTTCAAGTTCTGAGATTCTTTCTACTGCATGATCAACTCTTAGAGCTACAGTCCTGTGTCACTTAATGATGGGAATATGTTCTGAGAAGTGCATTGTTAGGTATTTTTATTGTGGTGGTAATATTATTGAGTGCACATACACAAACTTAGATGGTATAGCCTACTACACACATAGGCTGAATGGTGTAGCCTATTGCTCCTAGGTTACGAACCTGTACTGTACTGAATATTGTAGGCAATTGTAACACGATGGTAAATATTTGTGTATCTAAATATGCAGAACATAGAAAAACTACAGTAAAGTATGATATAAAAGATAAACATGGTACACCTGTGTAGGGCACTTACCATAAAAAGAGGCTGTAGGCCTAGAAGTTGTTCTGGGTGAGTCAGAAATGAATGGTGAGTGGATGTGGAGTCATAGGACATTACTGTACACTACTGTAGACTGTATATAGTGCACTTAAACACTAAATTTATCAAAAATATTTTTCTCTTTTTAACAATAAGTTAACCTTAGCTTACTGCAACTTTTTTACTTTATGATCTTTATAATTTTTTTAAACTTTTGACTTTTTGTAATAACACTTAGCTTAAAACATAAATACATTATACAGCTGTGCAAAAATATTTTCTTTCTTTATATCCTTATTCTATAAGTTTTAAATTTTTTTTAAGAAACTTTTTTGTTAAAAACTAAGACACAAACACATACAGGAGCCTAGGCCTACACAGGGTCAGGATCATCAAGTGATTGATTTCCTAGTTGATAGGAAATTTTCAGCTACATTATAAGCCTATTGTTGTATAAACAGTCTGTCATTGATGGAAACATCATTAGGCAGCACATCACTGTACATTATCTCTTCATTTTTTTCCTTGATGGAAATTATCTCTGAAAATTCAGACTTCTATTTTAAAAAGAAAGGGAATCACCTTTTCATAAATAAAATTTTCTGCAATTGAAAAATATTCTGAAGTTTTAATGTTCCCATGCTTTAATGTTCCCATAGTTTTAATGTCAATAAACATTATTACCTATGAAAGGCAAAGTCTAAAAAGAAGCCAAGAACCCATTAAATGCAGAATCTCTTTCCTAACCTTCTTCTCTCATGTCTAATTCATCCTCTGGCTTTGAGTGGAATGAAGTGACCCAATTTTTAAAACTTAAATATTACCCAGAATAAACATTGTGTTTTGTTCAAAATAACAAAATTGAATTTTGGATTCATGTTTGTGTTTAGGAAGAAGCAATAAAAAAAGTTCTGGAAAAAAGATTTCTCCTCTGAGAGTCCACTGTTCATCTGGGGGCAACTTAAACCTATGTTTAAATAGGCATGGTATTCATTTTTTTTAATTTTATTTTTATTTTTTTTATTAAAAGGTTACGTATATTGCCCTTCCCCTCCTCCCCCCTCCAGTCAGAGCCTCAAGCCTGACCATCCCCCAGATGGTGCACATCGCACTCATTATGTATGTATATACCCATTCCCTCCTCCCCCCTCCTGTCTGCCCGACACCCAATAAAAGTTGTTCCTGTGTGTCCATTTAGGTGTTGATCAGCTAATACCAATTGGCTGGTGAGTACATGTGGTGCCTGTCCATCCATTCTTGGGATATTTCACTTAGTAGAACGGGTTTCAGCTCCATCCAGGAAAATACAAGAGATGCTTATATCACCGTTGCTTCTTATAGCTGAATAGTACTCCATGGCATACATATACCACATTTTATTACTCCACTCGTGTATTGATGGGCACTTTGGTTGTTTCCACAACTTTGCAATTGTGAATTGTGCTGCTATAAACATTTGCGTGCAGGTGTCTTTTTTATAGAGTGTCTTTTGTTCTTTTGGGTAGATGCCCAGTAGTGGGATTGCTGGATCAAATGGTAGATCTACTTGTATCGCTTTCAGGTATCTCCATATTGCTTTCCACAGGGGTTGCACTAGTTTGCAGTCCTTGATAGTAGTAGAAAATTTCATACTTTAGATGCTTCCTGTGTCTTCAATGTTGATCTGGAAGCATAAGGTGAACATTTAAAAACTTGCCTGCAATAGTACACCTGAGGACATATTTGGAAAACAAAGTCACTACCACACAAAGTCAGTTTATACATGTTCACCCATGGTGCCTCAATCCTCATTCTCAAGTGCTAAAATAACCCCAAGTGGAAATCTCGTCACTACAATTGTACCAGGAATTCCAAAGTGGCAGTTCTCCATCAGGTGGAGGGACTCCCAGTCATTCTGGATATCAGGTGTATTCATGTGTTTCCTTCCCCAGCAGCATATGCCACCATTTGTCTTTTTTCTGCAAAGAGATCCAGGACGTTAAATCACAAAGGAGAGAAAAGACAGGAAGAAGGGTGGATTTAAGAAATCACTTAGTAATTTCCCTAGGACTTAGCACATAGAATACACAAGATAAAAGAACATGAAGACACAGTCACTTTTAATAGTCCCTTGGAAAAGCTCTAACTCCAAACATCCTTCACTCTTGTTGCTATTTGTTGAAGGTTTGCAAAGCTGACTAAGAGTGTTTTATGCTAATTGGCTTTATCTGACATCCCTTTGTCATTTGAAATTAATAGACAGTCTCCCAGATACAAGGTTAATGGAATGTCTTCTCCACCTCAGATTTGCAACTTGGCATTTTCTCCAAAACACCACTTTCATCTTTATATAAGTGATTGTGTCTATAAAGTCTTCCAAGAAAGTCACGCTGTCTAATCGCATCAGCCCATTTGTGAAACATTCCAGAGGGAAATTGTTCACTGTCATTGTAGAAGCTGTTCTGCTCTTGGCATGCTCCTGAATGCTGCACAGATTTGACATCCTCTTAGCATGGTGGGGAGATGGCAGTCTGATGTGCCAAGCATCAAGCAACAGCCATGTAGCAAAGCTCCTGCTTCTCTTGTGCTTTGGAATGATGCCTTCTGAGCAATGGAAAGCTTAATGTGAAATAGACCATACTCCACCCCAAGGTGCAGAGATGATAGAGTTCCTCTCTCTTTTCCTCCTGCTTCTTTCTCTCTAGGAACACAGGCTGAGGCGACACTTGGAAGGGAAGTATAAAAATCTTATAAAGCTAGAAAGACTTTTTGCTGAAGGAAGGTTTCTCTGCAATTCTGAATATCAATGAGGAGCAAGAGTAGGGTAGAGGAGAGGCAGTATATGGAGTTTAGGCCTTTAAAGAAAAGAGTCAAAAAAGTCAGTAGGTTTATTTGTTTATCCATCTCAGATCACCAAAGAACAGGGAGACTTGAGAGGGGCAGATGGAATGCAGAGTCTGTACTGATAACTCCATATGCTTTATACTTCAAGACCTCCAAAGGCTTTTTCTGTTTAAATGTCTTAAACAGTGTTATGTCAGTAGTTACGATATACAAAAGGCATAAAGAATAAAACAAAGCAAAATGCAATACAGGTGTATATATATCTCCCATCTCCTTCCCCTGTATCCCAGCCCACAAGTAATCACTATCCTAAATGGGTGGTGTGCCATTGTGTGATTTCCCATGCTTTTGCTACATGCTAGTTGCTTTGCATGTTTTTAGACTTTGCTTACATCTGTATCTTATGCACATCTGCACATCTGTATCAGATGTAAATAGAAAAAAAGTATATCTAACAGAAAACAACAAAATGACAGCAGTTTAAACAAAATACAAGTTTACTTCTTTATCACATTAAGGAAATCTGGAGGAAGGCCATCTAGACCTCAGGAACTCCTAATGGTAGTACTTAGGAATCCAGGTATCTATTTTCTGTATCACCCTCGCTTGCAGTTTCCATTTTCAAAGTCATATGTCCACATTGCTGGCTGGAAGAAAGGCAAAAAGTAAAAGGGCAGAAAAGGGTCATTAGCAGCTGAGCACAGCCGTTTTACTTGACAAAGTTCTTCAAAGTCTTAATCACCACTTCCACTTCAGCTCATTGGCTAGAACTAGATCACATGACCACACCACACGGCAAGGTACTTGTTATTCTGGGAAGCAATTTGCCAGTAATATTGGTGTTCCATTACAAAGTAGAAAGTAGAGAATGGCTGTAGACAGCTGTATTCTGTGCAAAGATTCATACTCAATATATGCTTGTTTTTTGCTTAATTACATTTGTGAAATTCATCCATGTTGAAAGATATAGCTGTGGTTCATTAATTTTCACTACTGTATACTAGGTCATTGTGTGAATATTCTAAAATTTATTTACCCTATCTCCTGGGTTTTATGTTTTTGTTTTTTCTCTTTTTGGAATGGTTGAAAGGAAGTGTTTACAGAAATGATGCTGTGAACATTCATGTGTATCTCCTGGTCCATATATGTGTGTATTAATTTAGGGCTCTTCATGGGGAGTGGAATTGCTGTGAGTATGTACTTCTTCAACTTTATGAGATATTACCAATTTTTATCAAAGGCAATAGCACACCATTACACTCTACTAGCAGTCAATGGTGTCCTCTGTGCTCCATTTCCTCAACACTTGGTATTGGGACATATTTTAGATTTTTGTCTTTCATGAGTTTGAAATGGCTTCCCACTGTGGCTTTCTTTTGCATTTTACTGGTTGGATATTAGTGTAGGTGAGCATCCTTAGTGTGTTTACTGGCCATCCATGTTTCCTTTTCTGTAAATTGTCTCTTTCTTGTCCATTTTCCAAAAATTGAATTGTTTGCTTTTTTTCTTTTTGATTCTTTTTATGTCCTGGATACTAATCCTTTGTCAATTATGTGTGTTGAAGATATCTTTCCCCCAGCTGGACTTTTCTTTGACACTTACTCTGTGGTATCTTTTGAATAACAGAAGTTTTAAATTGTAGTATAGTTGAATTTATAAAATTTATTTATAGTTTGTGGTTTTTGTCTTAAGAAATATTTTCTACTCCAAATTCAAAAGATTTCCCTATTCTAAAATTTTTAAAGTTTGATTTTATATTTTAATGTTTAATCTACTTGTACATAAATTTTGCCTATTATGTGAAGTGAACTTCCAATTTTACATTTTTCATTTGACTAATCATTTGTCTGAACACCATTTATTAAATAGTTCTTATTCTCCCCACTGCAATACCAGTAATGCCAGTAATTCCAGCTATGAAATACACTGTTTCCAGATATTAATAGGTCTTTTGCTGGCTCTTTCATTCTGTTTCATTGGTTCACTTCTCTTTCGTTCTGTACATACCATACTGTCTTAATAACTACAGATTTAAAATAAATCTTGATGTTAGTGTGCTATTAACAGAATGATAGACAAGTGAACCAATGAAACAGAATGAAAGAGCTTGTGTTTTCCTGCTTATTTGTATGCCTGGTAATTTTTTATTGTGTGCCAGACATTTTGAATTTTGCCTTTTTGGGTGCCGCATATTTTTATTATCCTATAAATAATCTTGAGCTTTGTTTTGGGAGGCAGTTCAGTTACAAGAAAACAGTGTGATCTTTTCAATTCTTACTTTTAAAATTTATTAGATGGGAGCATAGCAGTGATCAATCTAGGACTAATTATTTCCTACTACTGAAGCAAGACCCTTTTGTCTCCTCTATCCAGTGGTCCATGAATTATGTGGTTTTCTAGTCTGGCTGATGGAAACAGTCTGGCCCTGTGTGAGCACCAGGTACTACTACATATAACCCTTCCAGGTATTGCTTTCTTTGACCTTTGGTAGTTCTCTCACACCCATGTACTTACCAATGATTATATGATAACTCAAGGGGTTCTCTGCAGATCTTTGAAGGCATCCTTTTTGTGCAGCTCTCTCCTCTCTGGTACTCCATCCAGCATACCCTAGCTATCTTGGTCTCTCAAGACTCTCAGGAGATCCAATTCCTGAACTCAGAGAGTTCATTGACTCCCTTTGGGTTTTTATCTCTGAAACCTGGTATGGAGACTCTCTTAAGGCAATAAGTTGGGGCAAACTTTGGGCCCTCCTCATTTGATTTCCAATGTCATAAAAACCATTGTTTTATAACTTTGTCCATTTTTTGGGGGGGGTCATTTCAGGTATAAGGTAAGTCTGCTCCTTTTTATGCCAGTTTGGCTGGAAGCAATAAGCTGGTCAATTCCCATTTTGTCAACATCATAAGATCTGCAGTTAAGATTTTGATTGGAATTACATTGAATTTATACAAATGACAGTATTGTGATATTGTCTTCCTATTGATAAACATGGTATATCTCTCAATTTTTTAAGATTTGTTAACAAAGTCTATAATCTCATCCATTAAAGTCGTATGCATTTCTGTCAGTTTTATTCTTAATTTTTAGAAATCTACCCCTACTATTATAAAAGCTGTCTCTTAAAAATTATTTTTTAAGGCCAGGCACAGTGATTCATGTTTGTAATCCTAGCACTTTGGGAGGCTAAAGCAGGAGGGTTGCTTGAGGCCAGGAATTCAAATAACCTGAGCAACACGGTGAGACCCTGTCTCTACAAAAAAATACAAAAACTAGCTGGGTGTGGTGCCATACATCTGTAGTACTAGCTGCTTGGGAGGCTGAGGCAGGCAGATCTCTTGAGCCCAGGAGTTTGAGGTTGCTGTGAGCTATGATGACACCACTGCACTCTAGCCCAGGTAACAGAATGAGACCCTGTCTCAAAATAAAAGAAAAGAATTTTAAGAAATAAACACTATTTCTAGTGTTTTAGAATGTAATTGACTTATATACTTTGACTTTAAATTTAACAACCTTGCTGAACTCTCTTATGAATTATAATAGCTTATCTATAGATTCTTTGGGATTTTGTATGTAGATAACTATATTATCTATGTACAATTATAATTTTTTCCCAATCTTTGTACCTTTTCTTTCTTTCTTTTCTTTCCTTCCCTCCCCTCCCTCCCTCTGTCTCTTTCTTTATTTATTTTCTCTCTCTCTCTCTTTGTCTTATTGCACTGACTTGAATCTCTAGTTTAATGATTAATAATGAACACAGGTGATGGTAGCAAGCCTTCATGACCTGATTTTTAAAATTTTTTTTGTAACATTTTACCACTTTAAAGTTTGCTGTAAGTTTTCATAAGATATTTTTACTTGGCTTTTCTTTCAACTTGAATATTCATTGAACATTTACAACATGAAAGGCAGTGAGTTAGGTGCTGTGCAGTAGACAAAGATAGACAATACGTGATTCCTACCTTAAGAAACCAACAGATCATTAAGGATATGGAACACATACAAATAATTTTAGTACAAAGCAGACTGAAAAGTGCCAAATGAAAGATACAAATCAAGAATTTAGATGTGTCATCATTTCCTTAAAGGAGTCAACTCAAATGCATACTGAGCACTTACTCTGTACAAAGATTAACAAGGGCTCTATCAAAAGGTTATTTAAATCTCAGAAATATTTCTAAAACTTAAATGAATACACTATTCAGTTAGTAGTAAGAATAAGCTTATGTTTAGTACTTTGGTAATTTAATAATTTAACTCTTAAAATGGTTTTAATAAGAGGAAAAGTCCAATTTCATCTCTATGATAGTGCTAAACTCTAAGATGTACAGTAAAAAAAAGGAACATCTTACACATCAGTATTATGGAAAATACTGTTTTATGAAAGAAAGATCAGCTACAGAGATACATTTTAGACACAAATTTAAGAAACTGTGGAGACATAAGCATTTGTATTTTGGAGAAATAAGGACAAAAATTACTGCCCATAATAAGGTTTTTAGTGCCTTTACAACTTGAATTTTTTGTTTTGTTTTGTTTTTCAAGTTTGGAGTTAAATTCAATACAGTAAGCTTCAAGAAAAAAATTGTCTTATGGGGACCTGGATAAAACTGTTTTTCTGCTATTTTTCTAATTGTAAATAATTGATAAAATCATGGTAAAACATGATTGTACCCTCTACCCTCATCTGACCATCCTAAAAAGAAGCAAATATTCATTTTCCTAAATTATTTGTGTTTGGCAGTGATGTGTGTATATATATATACATATATGTATATACACACATATAAATATATATTTCCACATATAAAAAAAGAATTCTTTCAAAAATTTCCCATACAGAGTATACATATATCTTATATTTAGTATTTTGTAGCTGAATTCTCTTGTCTGACTCAACTGTGTGTGAAAAGCCAAATAAAGCAGAACCTAATTCTCTGGGGATAAAGGGTAATAATACTAAAGAAAAAGTACAGCGATGTCCCATGCCAGAGAGAGGAAGATGGATGGTGAGAAGTGTCCATTAGATTGGGTCAGTAGGAAGCCACTGGTGACCTCAGTGAGATCAATTTCAGTGACATGAGGGGAGAGGACAGGCCTTTCTTGTGCAGGGTGAAGGGAGGTGAGGAGAAGAAGACGGTGAGTGTAGACAACTCTTTCCAGCAGAGAGTCTTCTGCTGTCTATTCTCAAAATCCCTCAGGGGAGTCGGAGTCTCAAAATCAGCGTTTCCAAAATGCCTTTTGTGGATCCCCTACAGATCCATAATAAAGTTTTCACTGGACCAAATCAGAGAGAGAAAGGTATGGACTACATAGGAAGTTGTTCATAAAACTACATTTATTCAGTTTAAAGAATTGACTTTTACCCTGAGATAATGATCTTACAGAGCATGGCCCCCCTTTTGGTGGAGGAGGGATAAAAGTGGAGATGGGGAGAGTACGTTAAAATATCCTTTCCTCTATGGGAAAGTAGATAGAAAATTTTAAGTTGTGGATTGTTTTGAAAAAATGTCCTAACTTAGTAAAGTTTTAAAAGTTGGTGGTCATATATTAGTTTTCTTTAATTTTTGTTATTGTTTTGCTGATCTGGGATTCCAAAAGTCTTGGAATCATATTCTTTTACCAATAAGAGAAACTGACTTGGAGAGATGATCACCACTGCAAACCCCTCTGGGATGCTTGGGCTGCCTCTCACGTACCTGTCTTCTTTCTCTCCACATCTGTCTTCCCTAGCTGTCCTAGCCTAGGGAGCATACAGGGTCCCACATGGAAGGCTACTTCCTCATCTTCTCAGCCCAGCAACAGAGAGCAATGACAGGGAAGAGGGCATAAACTCACCTCTTTAATTGTGGGATTACAAACTGCCAACTCTGGGCTATTCAGATTCCTGTGCAGTTGTTACTGGGACGTCTGTCTGTCTATAGTAGCTGTGCCAGGTGTAGCAGTATTTTTGCAGTCATCATGTGGACAGTCATGGCATGGGCATTGCGTGGGCAGTGAACTCTTGTAGAGTTCCTGCTACTATCAGTTAAGTAGATTTTTTCTATTGGTCAGTGAAAAAGGATCATTTAATATCTTTTTTTTTTCAGTTTGTATTACTTTTGAAAAAATCTAAATTCTTAGTAAACCCTGAAGGCCTACTCATAGTCTGCATTGTTTTGTAAGAGAGATTATAAAACAATTTAATGAAAGAATCTTGGAAAGTATTTTGTTCATAGAGAAGACATTATAATAAACTGATTTCTATAAAGAATATAAACGTATTCTTATATTTTGTTATAAGGAGTTCAATGAAGTCTGTAAAGTGGTTATCATCATCTATGAAGAATGAACCATAATTGTGTCTCTATGTGGAAGGCTTGTGATGGAATCATTAAGTAAACTATTGAGGATCAAACACTCAGCGAGAAGGTAAAGAATGGTCTCGTCCCTCCAAATTTGTGAGCTGGCCTTTTTATTTAATTAATGGCAGTTTTCTGACAACAGTGAACATATATTCATTCATTTATTATTAATTTTTAAATTTACAAATACCTATTTGAAACTAATAATATACCAGGCACAAGACTACTGTAATGGAGAAATATTTTTAAACCATTTATATATATATATATACATATATATATATGCCACCTCCTTTTTAAGCTCTTTTCCCCAATTCAGTCAGTTAGGTTTTTGGGGTTCATAGATTTAGGAAAGTGGTGTGAAAAGAGAAAACAGAGAAAAGAGTTTCCCTTTGTTTTTGAGTTTCAAAAGATTAGGTCCTCAGAGGAACACACAGGACTCGATATAGATACAATATTTGGTGAAAGGACCCCAAAGCTAAGAGCAAGGCTCCTATCTATGTCCTCCCCTCTTCCTTTTAGGAAAAGATTCCCTGAAGTGAGAGGATAGGACAGTTGGAGGGGAGGAATAAGAGTGCAGATGTTGATGGGTCCTGAAAAAAGAGCCCTGTGCCTATCCCCAGGTAGAAATGACTGCAGAGTCAGATTGAGACGGACCAAGCTTCACCCAGCAGCACGGTCTGTCCAGACCCCAGCGTGGAGCAGGAGCTACAAAATAATGTATCTTGCACCTGATAGAAACAGTGGTGAGAACCCCTGGATGGAGGAGGCCTTGTGACTGGGAAGAGTATGTCCCTCTGGTGGCCTTTATGAACCACTTACAGAGGCCTGGAAGGACAACAGGTGTCCTGGCAGGTGCTAGTGTGGACAGAGAACAAGGATGTCTTAATGGGGTGCCCATTAAATCCCCCTACAAATTGGGTACAACCCCTGGGAAGTAGATAGGAGACCATCTCGATTTAGATTGAATTTCTTACCTTGGCAGAATGGGGATTTGTAAACAAACTCATATTTTAGTATATGTTTTTTATGAATGGAGAGTTTTATTGCCTGAACCAACTTTTGAGATTACATAGTTGGGGAGAGAGATAATAATACATGAGTAAGTAAATAAATTAATAAAATAATTGTAGGCTGTGAAAAGTGTCAGGAAGGAAATGATCAAGGTACTAGAAAATAACCAGCAATGACCTAGCTAGAGTGGTCAGGGAAGGCCTGAAGGAAGAGCCTGCACAAAGGCCCTGGGGCACGAGAGCGCATGGCCTGCTCCGGATACCACAGGCCAGCTGGGCGGAGTGAGCAACTGGGCAAAGCTGGACCCAGGGCAGGGACCAGGATTAACAGGGCCTTCTGGGCCATGGAAAGGAGCTGGGATTTATTCTAAGTACAATGAGAAGCCCTGGAAGGGTTTTAAGCAGGAGAAATAACCGTCAAATCTATATTTTAAGAAGACTAATCTGGTTTCTGTGTGGGGACTGGATTGGTGGTGAGAGAAACAAGAATGGAAACAGAGCTCCAGTGAGAGGCTCCTGCCATGGCCCAGGCCAGAGAACCTTGAGCTAAAGTGGAACATGAAACGGAAAAAAAAAAAATAAAAGTGGAAAAGTACAAGATTTGCTTTAGATACAGAATCAAGAAGACTGGCTGACGTATTTGAGTTTGGGAGGAGGCAAAAGTGGATGTCAGGATGACTCCCAGGTGTGTGGTTTTAGTAACCAGGTAGATGTTAGTAGGGCCATTTCTTGAAGTAGGGAAAAGGCGGATGCTGGGAGGATGGTGATGTTTTTTCAGGGCTGTGGTAGGAAATCAGTTGTTCCATTTTGGGCTTATTCAGTTTATTGTGGCAAGGAGTCATCCACGTGAATCTTTCAGGAAGGTATTAAGATACGAGTCGGGGGATATATGTGAGAGGAGAGGCCTGGGGAGATACTCCAAGTCCTGGGAGAGGATGTGATTGCCTAGGGAGAGAGTGTGATAGGGAAGAGAAGAGAGCTTGGAACTAAGCCAGAAGGATTCCCAGCATTTAGAAGTCTGGCAGGTAAGGAGGACAAGGTAAGCTTGACTTTAACGTGAAAATTGTCCTTATATTTCTTTATTCTTTTTTGGTTGTTTGTTTGTTTGAGACAAGGTCTCTGTCAACTGGTCTAGAATGCAGTGATGTCCTCATAGCTCACTGCAACCTCAAGTGATCCCCCTGCCTCAATCTCCCAAGTAGCTAGAACTACAGGCATGTATATTTCTTTATTCTTTTTCTTTCTCTTGTGATAGCTCTGCTTGGTGACCAGTGTGGCCTACAGAGAGCCAGCGAGAACCAACCCTGTCCCTCATATGTGACTCTTATAAGGCCTGAGCAAGTCTCCTCATGCCTTAGTGTCCTCAGCTACACAAAAAGGCCACTGTGGTAGCAGCCGCTCCCTCCCTTACAAGAGTTGGTGAGAAGTGTCAAGATGGAATTAAGCTCAGGCACAAAGATTTACATTCAAACCCCAGCCATTTTCTCAGTCTTTAGGAATAATCCATACTTTGTATTTGGGACCTTTAGGCATAGTCATAATGCAAAGGGAATCAAAATCATCATTCATATTATTAACAAGCATTTTTGAGTAATGTTTTGAGTAAGTGCCTAATAAAGTTTAAGAAATAAAAGTAACTCATGTTTATTAAAGAGGAATTACTAGGTTTCCATTCATAAGCTTCAATATCCTGCTTAATGGATTCCATACAACCTAACACAGCGATCCAGTGAATGAATTATGGTGAAACAGTCCACAAAAATTATATGGTTTCCTTTTTTACTGTTATTTCCCCTCTATGAAATAACAATGAGGAGTGTAGCTTGAATAAAGCCATTTCTTATAACAGAATGAAAGCATTAGGGTGACGCTGGTTGTATTTGAGCTGACCGGCGAGAGCGTCAAAAACTTCACGGTCAGAAAGTGCCCCCTTGTGGAAGATGTGAGTAAAAAGATCTTGCGAGAAAAGTGAAGGTGGGAGAGGCCTGAAGAGGCAGGAAACTGAATAAAATGCCTGTGGAGAAGTACCTTTATCAAAGAAGGAAATCAGTGTAGCCGGGTGGAAAGGAGAACACGGGTCAGGTCAGCTTACACACTCTTAGGTTCTAGAAAACTTGAATCATTTATAATGAATTATAAATTTAAAAGCTACTGAGCGCGGCATTTCAGCGTGGTGGAAGGGTGCTGTCTCTGAGCTCAGCCTGGCTGGGTTCAAACCTTGGCTCTGTGAGTCGCTGTGTGACGTTAGGGCGTCATTTTGCTGTTCTGCAAGCTTCCGTCACTCCATCTGAAAGACAGGGTAATATCAGTGCCTTTTCCGGTGTTGGTGGTTGTTGTAGGCAGGGTTGTGAGAAGCAAATGAAATAATGTATAGAAAGTGGTTTTTGTACAGCGCCCACTGCACTAAAATTGTTATCACTATTACCTGCCAGTGTGTGATTTTAAGTCAGTGAAAAACATTTGCCTTTTTATTTTTAAAAATGGCTCCCAGACACAGAGTTTCAAGAACTAGGGCGGAAAGCTCTGTGGCTCTGTGAACTTTGTGAGGCTGAAGATCGGTGAGCCTTTCCATAAGGCTGCTCCAGAGATGGAAACCAGGCTCCACTTGACTCATATTCCGCATGTGTGAGCACAAACACGTCCAGACACATTTGGATCAGTGTGACCAATTTGTTTTTATATGGTTGAAGTGAGGTCCGTCAGGGGCTGGGCACTGGACGGAGCAGGGCTGTTTGGGTGGGTGGTGTGGGACAGGGGTCAACTTCCTCTGAGTGACAGGTAAAGGCAGACGTGGGAAGTGAAACCAGAGCCACAGAAAGGGTGTAGCTAGATCAAATGGTAGGTCTACTTTTAGATATTGAGGAATCTCCATACTGTTTTCCATGAATTAAGGCTTTTTGCAATAATTTGGATGGAACTGAAGACTGTTATCCTAAATGAAGGATCTAAAGAATGAAAACAAACACCACATGTACTTGCTATTAAATTGGAACTAACTGATAAGCACACATGTGCACAGAGGGAAGTAAAACTCAGTGGAAATCAAGCAGAGGGGAGGAGGAAAGAGTGGATGGGCGAAAATCTACCTAACGGGTACAGTGAACACTCTCTGAGTGATGGGCACACTGATCACCCGGACTCAAGCATAACGAAATTGGTGGAACCCAAAACATTTGTACCCCTGTAATATTTTGCAATAATAATAAAAAAATAAAATAAAATAAAAAGGGCGCAGCTATACTCCAGGAAGATGTAAGAGAATGTGCTCAGGGCAGTCACCGCCTCCACTCAAGCAGTGACACGGTGCCAGTGGGCAAACAGAACAGCAGGATAATTACAGGAAGTTTTCTGAAACTTGCTTTTTTTTTTTAATAAAAAGTGTTTGTCTTTTAATTTCTTCAAATGTGCTGCCCAAAATTCAGATATTTGAAAATGTCAGGAAGCATTGGTAGGACAAAGAATCTCAAGCTGGGAAGAACGGCTGCACGGGAAGGAGGTCAGGCGGGTGTGCCTCGCGTGTGAGGGCCGCACGGGCCGGGCGGAAGGGCTCTCCTTTAAAAGGAAGCCTCGAGGAGACGTGCTGCTGGACAGGTCTGCCCTGTTTCCCATCCAATGAGGGCTCCACAGCTGGATTTTAAATGCTAATTTTGTGAAATAGAAATGGGATGGGAAATTCCATTTCAGTTAACTAACACTTGGAAGTTACCTCCCCTCTCTTTAATCACTGTAAGACATAAGCTATTTTTATTTTCTCATATCACAGGATGACATCCCTATAAGCCTTGGAAATCAATTTATCCTAGTGAATATTATGATGTGAAACAAAACCAGTTTAATGACTCTAATACAACATGGAAGTTGGGTTTCCAATAGGTCCCTGCAGTCATCCTGTCCTCTGGCTTTACTCAGATGGACCCTTGGCCTGGTCATTACTGTCCCCACAGCACTCTCTCCAGCACTGTACAACCCTTTGTTAATTAGCTTTCTGCAACTCCCACCTAGCCAGTTCACACCTCTGGATAACTCACACTTTATGTTTTGTCTTTTCTGGATCTGGGCTGCCAAGTATTGCAGTGCTTGGGCAGTGGGGAGGGGCGTTGGAATCTTCAAATAACACTGTTAACGTCCACCGTGTATTTGTGCTCTCGAACTTTGGTCTGGGACTCAAGGCCTCCTTCAGATCTTTTATTCATTTCTTCTTGTTATCCATCACATTCTCCATGGTGTCCTCTGCCCCCAGGTTCCCAGCTTTAATACTACCACTTACTGCTATCAGGGAACCGTATTCCTTCTCTTACTTTAGAAGATGATCTAGGGTTGGCCAGGCACAGTGGCTCACACCTGTAATCCCAGCACTTTCGGAGGCTAAGGCAGGAGGATTACTTGAGGCCAAGAGTTCAACCAGCCTGAGCAACATAGTGAAACCCTATTTCTACAAAAAAATTAAAAAATTAGCCGGGCATGGTGGCATGCACTTGTAGTCCCAAATACTTGAGAGGCTGAGGCAAGAGGATCACTGGAGGCCACGAGTTTGAGGTTGTAGTAAGCTATGATCATGCCACCACACTCCATCCAGCCTGGGCAACAGAGTGAGACTCTGTCCTGCTGCCTGCGTGAAGAAAGAAGAAGATCTAGGATAATTTTTCTTGGCTCTCCTTTGTCCTCAACAGACTGATTTTTGTTATTACTGTAAGAGAGTGTCTTGTGTGTCTCGGGGAGTAGCCCTTTCTTCCCGCCAAGGCTGCCCTGCGCTCAGCTCTGGATTGTGTCCCTCAGAGCCCCCTCCAGTGCCCTGCTCCATCACCTGTCCTGCTTCTCTCCCCCTGTGAGTCACTTCTTTTATGCCTTTTCCTCTTCTGTCAATTTGGTTCCAATTATACTTACCTACTATTCAATTTCTGCTTCTCTTTCAAATTTTCTTGAAATAGATCCGTTTATCCCCTGTGACCCCTGTCCCCACAGTCTGGCACTTTCTTGGGGCCACTGATGACCTGTTTTTAGGCTTTATCTTTCATAACCCCTCTGGAAAGTTCCAAGTGGCTGAGCCTTTTTTTCTCGGTACTGTCTCCTCCTCCTGTCCACATGATTCTGCCCTCTCTGAGTGTTTCCTTTCTGAGTTTTTAAAGCACTGGTTTTATGTTTTGCCCCTCCCAATCTATTCTCCATGTGCGACCAGAGTATTCTATCTAAAATGCAAATCTGTGTATACTTACCACATTTTCTTTATGTATTCTTCTGTCGTTGGATGCTGAGGTTGATTTCATATCTTGGCTATTGTAAATAGTGCTGCAGTAAACTTGGTGGTGTAGATATTTCTTTGACATACTGATTTTATTTCCTTCAGTAGTGGGATTAATGGATCATATGATAATTGTACTTTTAATTTTTTTAAGTATCCTCCAAACTGTTTTGCATAATGGCTATACCAATTTACATTCCCACAAACACTATATAAGAGTTCCCCTTTCTCTACAGCTATGCCAGTATTTGTTATTTTTGCCTTTTTGGTGATAGCCATTCTAATTGGGGTGAGATGATATCTCCAACAATGGAATAGTATTCAGTCATAACAAGAATGAAATCCTGTCATTTGTGGCAACATGGATGAACCTGTAGGACATTATGTGAAATGAAATAAGCCAGGCACAGAAAGACAAATACTGCATGGCCTCATTCATTTGTGAAATCTAAACAGGCTGATCTCACACAAGTAAAAAGTAGAACAGTGGTTACCAGAGGCTGAGGAGGCTGGGAGGGGATAGGGAAAGATTGGTCAACAGGTACAAAGTTACACCTAGATATGAGGAGTAAGTCCTGGTGTTCTATTGCACAGTAGGGAGACCATAGCTAACATTATTGTATTGTACATTTCAAAACAGCTGGAAGAGAAGATTTGAATGTTCTCTCCACAAAGAAATGATAAATGTTTGAGGTGATGAATATATTAAATACCCTGATTAATTTTTACACAATGTATACATGTATTGCAACATCATAAACATCACTGTACTCCATAAGTATGTACAATTATTATGTGTAAATTAAAAACAAAAACGACAAAAAATGCAAATTTGCTCATGTCACCCCTTTGCTTAAATCATGCAAGCTTCCAGTTCAGGATTGACCCCAAACCTTTAACATGGGCCATGAGGTTCTACCCACTTTTCAGCCTCTCTCATCACTTCCCTCCACTCAATGGTCCAGTTGTCCATTGGACCAGCCAAACTCTTCTCAGGCTGTTTCCTCTGACTGAGCACTTCCTGAACCTTTCCTGTGATGCCCCATCCCCCATTGTCCCTTTTGACTGGCTAAGTCCTGTTGGCTTTGCTTATTTCAGCTGAGCTTTCATTTCCTCCTAGAAGCCTTGTATGATCTCCCAGGCATGGATTGGATGTCTCCACTATCTGCCCCTGAGCCTTCCCTTCTACAGATGTTACCATATCATCTCTCTCTATATAAAATAGTACAATCATTGCTTTTCTCACCTCTGATGCCCACCATTCTATTCTGTGCCATGACAAAAGGCTCTGACTGGTTAGATCACCACTGAAGACTCAGAAATGACACATAGTAGAGCCTTAATAAATATCAGTTGAATGAGCACGACAATGAATTAACTGGGTTATACAATTCAAATAATAACTAACACTAATAAAATCAGCTAATACTTCTACAGTGCTTGCTATGTGTGAGTCATGGCTCTAAGTGCTCTAGTACTAAGTACTATATTAATTCATTTAATTCTCCTAACATCCTCATAAGGTAGGTATTATCATGTTTTCATTTTTACAGAAGAGTAAACTGAAGGATAATAAAATAATTTTCTAGACCAGAGTTAAAAAAAACTATAGCCCTTGGGCCAAATTCAGCCAGCTGCCTGATTTTATAGATAAAGTTTTATTAGTACATAGCCATGTTCATTTGTTTATGGCATCTCCTGTGGCTGCTTTCCCACTACAATGGAAACGTTTAGTAGTTGTGGCAGAGACCATATGGCTTACATAGGCTAAGATATTTATGATCTGGCCCTTTATAGGTTCATATAGATGATCTGCCCAAAAAGACTTCATTGGAAGCATGCTGAAAAATCATGTTTATTTATGCTATCTTTTTATTTCCTAAAAGGAAAATCCTGCTATTCCCAAATTCTATTTTTAGTTTCAATTTTCCACTTTTTATTATTATTATGTTTTGGTAGCATATTAAAGCAAAATCTGTTTATAATGTAAAATAATTTCCCTTGGTAGAGAGGTTTTTAAAACCCATGACCTGGCTATTCCTACTTTATAGAATTTAGAAATTGAAGATGCCCAAGGGCTCTTCCACTTTTTTAAAAAACAGATTTGGCAAATAGAATCTGAAGATCATGATTTATTTGCTAGGAGTCACATAAGTGGTCAAGTGTAGGGTCTGCACAAGAATCCAGCTCCCCTGACCTTTGAGAAAGGCTCCAGAAGCCCAGCTCTCCACTCCTCATTGGCGGGGGGCCCTGCCCAGCCTCTCTGCCTGAGGAAGCCATTTGGAGTCAATGTCTTGTGGTCAGAGACAACAAGGTCAGACGATTTATTTTCCAAATATGTAGAGCCAATTCTTAAGCTCTCAACATCAACAGGATCCAGAGAGTCTAGCTAAATATTGCCATTATCTTTCTGTTTGAACTTGTCTAGCCTCACTCCCTGGCTTCTTTGTTTATCTCATTTATGCATGGTGTGTATGTGTGTATGTATGAGTGTGGAGTCTCCATTTTTCACGACCAAACCTTAAGAAATTGAGAAAAATGCCTTAAGGTCTAACTAGGGCAAATGCTACTCTAATAAATATTGGTTTTGATATCATCTGAGGCCTAGGATACGGAATAGAAATTTCCAAATGGTTATTATTCAGATTAATCAGTAAAGAGCACATCAACGCCTCAGCGGAGCTGCACAGCTCAATTAGCACACACGGCATCTACTCAGCACTTCCTGGATGCAGCTCACATCACCCAGGACCCTGCGTGAGCAACACTGTGGTTAAGGATGTGTCACCGCGAATCAACAAAATATGCAGTTTGATCAGCACATTCTGAAAGCAGATCATTAAAATATGCAGCCAGATCCCCCAAGTGCATGAAAAATTAACTAACAAGTTTTGTATCTTGATCATTTTAATGAGTGAGAAGTCATTGAACAAGAGTGTCAAATTGTACAGTCTGGCAAGGGGGCAGGCAATTGTCTGAGAGCAGCTGGGAGGGCCAGAGCTAAGACTTTTGGTTTTCAAAATACCAGTCCTTAAAATTCAATCTCAGGGAAAGCTGATTAGTATTAAGATATTGTCCAGCCTGTGTCCAGCAGGATGTGATGTGATGTAGAGCCTTCTGATAAATGAAACATTGATTCTCTCTTTCAGGCTTCACTAAGTCTTAAATGGACTCAGCCATGTGCCTGGAAGGCCCTGCCAATGGCATCCTATACACATTTATGGGACTAAGAGGCAGTAGCAGCCTTCTGGAAATATCTTAACCATCTGAGCCTGAAGAGCAACCAAAAAGAGGAGGGAAAAAAACCCTCTTTAATAAAACCATATTATAGATGCCCCATGTCACTGAGAAGAAGTAGAATGTAATAAACCCAGAAAGCCCAAGCTAAAATGTTGGTGGAGAATTTGAATAAATTAAATTCAAGTGGTTGATGATCACTGAGGAGATGTGTGAATTGGATTGTCACAGAAGACTATGGGGCCTGCTGTCACTCTGCTATTGGCAGGATGCTGATGGGGATGTTGACAACCTACTCTTAGCACAGCCACACACGCCCCTAGTGGCTTGGCCCACGTATAAACAGGGACTTGAGCACCAGTCTATTAGTTCTGCTCCGCTACTTTATCTTGGCCGACCGGCTGGCCTTGCAGCTGCAGGAATGTCAGGTTCCCAGGGCATAAATTTACCCCCTTTTATAGTGAGCTGGGCAACAGAAAGATGGCAATCCCAAATAAAAGGCAGAAAGCAAATCCAAATGGGAAACATGCTGCAGACAAAGGGGAAGATTGGCAGCCTGGCAAATGCTGAGGCCAAAGCTGGCTGCTGGTCGCCTTTCTGTTGAGCATGAACTACTGGAGCAGAGGAGGTGGGAGGAGAAGCAGACATTTTTTTTTTTGGTCTTTAAATTTGATTAGACTTTCCCAAAGTGTAGCACATGTACATAACTAGAATGACCTTTGGTCACACATGGTATATGGAAAACTTTAAGAAATATTAGTAGTTCCGATTCTATTTTCATGAATATTGGGTAGAATAGAAATTGCACATCAAACCATGATTTCATTAATATTTCTAAGAGTAGCAAAAGTGAGTCAAATTAAAGTAAATTAAAATAAAGTACTACGTATATAATAGCACATGTGATAAACGAATATCTCAAAAATTATAAAGAGATTCAAAAATATATAAATAAATATATATATTATAAATATATAATTCAAAAATTATAAAGAATTTCAAATTGATGAGATTTAGGAAAATTGGGGCTAGAGTATTTTTTTGGATAAGAATTTTGCGCATTTCAGTCAATAAAACAGTCCTGAGTATGTGTTGAAAAGACACGGATTGAAGTACATAATTTTAAGCGATAAAGGAGGATTGGAAATGAAAGGTCTCAAAATGTCTTCTTTATCCCATTTTCATTTGTTCAGGGGGCTCAGGAAAGCTTTCCAACCATAAGGCTGTGAAGAGAAAAAAATTCAAGGATCATTAGATATTTTTTTCCCACAATGTGTTTCAATGACACATACTACATAACACTCAAGGCTGCCATCATGGCCAGACTCATGTTTGCATGAGAGCCCTGCAAGTTTTCATGAATCTTTTTCTTAGATCAATCAGAAAATGTTAATTTAAAAAAGTTTATAATACATTGGCAGAAGAATCTAAAAGCACATCCCTGGGGTGAGGTTATTACCACACCATGTACAAGGATACAAAATAAGAAACTTAGACCTAGAACACACTCCTGAGGCTAACACGTTAATGAGCCATCATGAAACCATAAAAATACTCCTTGGATTACCAAAAAGTAATGTTCAATAATTAAAGTTTTGATTAAACTTGTACTAAGGTTTTATTATAAATGATATCATACATCAAATGTATACACAGTGAATATGTATGTATGCCATGCATACATACACACAGGTACATATATTTTTTAAAACAAGAAAACAAACACACATGTTCCCTCCCGCAAACTTAAGAACTAGAAAATGACTAATATTTCCAAGCTCCCAGTGTGCCCTTCCAATAACAACCCCATTTCCCACCATTCCCCAGTAACTGCTTTACTGAGTTTAATGCTAATCATTCCCTTGCCTTTTTAAAATAATCCTACCACATATGCATGTGCCCCTAATACATTGTCTAATGCATTTTCATATAATATTTTCTGTCACTGTATTTTGTATTAAAGAAATCACTCTATATGGAATTCTTCTGTGACTTGCTCTTCACTCAACATAATTTTAATATTGACACAAGTTAATATGCATAGATTAAATTTTATCCTATGTGCTATTCCAGTGAATATACCACAATAATTTATCCACTGTATTGTTCATGGACATTTGAATTGTTTTTGCTTTTTAATATTGTGAATAATGCTGTTTTTGCAAGTCTCCTGGTGTTCATGGGAAAGAGCATCCCTTGGCACTGCTAGGTCCTGGGTATAGGCTTCTTCCACTTCATAAGGTACTGACTGTTACATTGTTTTCCAAAATAGCTTTATCATTTGACATTCCCACCATTGACAATAACAACAAAAATAAAGTCCGTAGCAAAAAATGTACAAGCCAAATATGAAAAAAATAACTTATTGAAAAACATTAAAGATGACCTAAGTAATTTTGGAATTATGGCATGCTCATGGATGGGAAATTTTAATATTGTAAAAATGTTAATTCTCCTCAAATTAACCATAAATTTCATCTATTTCAACCAAAATTTAGAGAGTTTTACATGGAAGTTACAATCTGATTCTGAAGTTTACATGGAAATTTAGAGAGCCAAGAATAACCAGATTCATTCTGAAGAAGGAAAAGGTAAGGCAACGTGCTCTACCAAATATGGTAATTGAGATAATGTGGCATTGGTGTGAGGATGGACTGTTTTCTAAAATGACAAAGCATAGAGCCTGGAAGCAGACCCTTCCCTAGAAGGAAATGGTATACATGGGGATGGCAGTGCAGATCACTGGAGAAGGGACGGACCCCTAAAATAAATGGTACTCTATTGGTTTACTATACCAAAAATTTTAAAAAGATCCTATATCCTACCACAAACAACAATAAATTCTTTGTGGATTAAGGACTTGAATGTGAAATGCAAAACTTTAAAAACCTTTATGAGACAATAAAGGAGAATATATGTATAATCTCTGTGTAGGGAAGGATTTCTTAAACAAGACACAAAAAGCACAAAGCATAAAGGAAAATATTTATAATTTTGACCACATTAAAATAAAGATATTAGAAGACATTTTAAAGTAATATAAAGAGCATTAAATTCAAGCCACAAACTGGGAGGACATATTTGCAATATGTATATCCGGAAAAGATTTCACATCAAAAATGCATATAAATAAATCTTATAAATCAATAAAAAAAGCTAAAGAAACAAATGGAAAAATAGGCAAAAGATGTGATAGGCATTTCGCAGAAGAAAAATATGAATGGCAAATAAATAGTAAAAGATGCTCAAACTCATTGATGATCAAGGAATTACAATTTAAAACCAGGGTCAGATATAATTTCACACCATATTGGCAAAAATTAAAAAGTCAGGCAACATTAACTGTTAATGATGCAGAGCAAAGAATTCTCGTCCACTGCAGATAAGAATATAAATCAGAGCAACTACTTTGGAAAATAAATAAGCATTTTCAAGTAAACTGGGGAATTCACATATACCATGACCTAAAAATTCCATTGCCAAGTGTATGCCCAAAAGAAACACCTGCACATTTGCACCAGGAGACGTGTATAGGAATGTCCAAAACTGACTCGCTGTATTAGCAAAAACTGGGAACAAGTCAGATGTCAATTAACAAAGAAAGGATAAAGTGGGAGAAAGGCATACAGTGGAATGCTATACAACTGTAAAAAGTAAATCAACCACAGCTCCATGGATGAATCACAAGAATAGAATGTTGAAAGGAAAACATTGAGTCACAAAAGAATGTGTGCTATATTATCACATTAATATCAACATTTCAAAACATTTTAAATATTTAGGTAAATACATAGGTTATAAAACTATTAATATAAAGAAAAGCAAGGGAATTATGATATAAAATTCAAGCATCACATTATTTATGGATGAGGAGAGGAAGGGAAAATTGGGGAGGCACGCATTCTAATTGCAGTTACGTCTATTTCTTAAACTGAGTGATGAGTACAGGCATGTTAATTTCATCATCCTTCAAATTATATTTATATAAATATATACTATATATACTCATTTATATATATTGTAGAAATCACAATAAAAAAGATGAAAGAAATTATACAAAGTGACAAATACCACAAAAATTGTGAAGGGATCACTTGATTGACCAAAGTAAGGGCCATTCTGTGCCAGAGAGAAAAAATAGCTGTGATGCAATACATGCACTGCCAAAGGTCCCATTAATACTTTTGGGACACCAGTGCATGTGTAAACATTTGGCAGCTAACACATAATAGATATTTAATAAAGTTGGTGAAGGAAGAGAGCAAAGGAAGGAAGTAATGGGGAGAGGGAAGAAGGAAGGGAGAGAGGAAGAGAGGAAGGAAGGAAGGAAGGAAGGAAAGAAGGAAGGAAGGAAGGAAGGAAGGAAGAAAAGATAGGAAGGGAGAAATGGAGGGAGAAAGGGAGAGGAAGGGGAGGGAAGGAGGCTGGCTGCCCTGCATTTGTGAATAATTGATTCTTCACAATAAATAGATTCTTTGTTGTTTGGAAAGAGTTCAGTGCTTGTTTTGACTGAGGGAGAGCTGTATTCTCTTGTAGAATTTAGTCCATTGTGTCTTCCTGTTACTAATGGCTATACTGACAGCTATAGTACACCACTGAGACTTGCTTGTCAAACATTAACTACTATGCTGTGTTATTATAGATTTTTTTCTGATAGAGTAATCACTACTACTTATGTGGAATGACAGAAGCTGCCTGACAGTATTTAATTTAATTAAAAAACATAAGAAATATCCCAGCTATGTAAGACATAGAAAGAACCCAAAGGGAATTTTTTTTAAAAAGCCAGGACAGGAAAGGAAGTATTAAGCATATAACTAAACTCTGACAGACTGTACCTTTTGCTTTGGTTTCATGGGAATTGGGATTGTAGGTAACTAATCCAGTATGTTGATTGCATGCTTGAATCTGAGTTTTTAAGATTAATTTTTAAAGTTGAATAAATACAAAATAATATCCACAACATATTTTTAAAATACACAAATAATGATAAAAACATAGTACACACCACATAACTTTTAAAAAGCATAACATTAATGCAATCTTAGAAGCTCTTCCCATATGCTAGCTTCTCCACTTTCCATTATCACATGAGAAGTAATGACTATCTGAATTTTATTTATGTCATTCCTCATTTCTACTTATAGTGATATGTATTCGTGCATATTCTCAAGCATTAAATTCTTTTTTACACAGTTTTGAGTTTCATATATATAATCATACTGCATATTTCTATGACTTGGTTTTTTCATTCAGCACTCTGTGTTTGAGATCCATTCATGTTAATAATGTATGTCTCTATTACTCATTCATTTTCATCGCTCTGTATACATCCCACTGTATGAATGTCACAACTTGGTTATCCATTTTTCCTATTGATAGATATTTGTTTCCAATTTTTTGTTATTATGACACTACGAATTTTTGTGTACATGTATCCTGGTTTGCATGTGCAAGTTTTTGTAGTACTATACCAAGGAGTGGAATTATTTATTAGGTTATAGGACATGCACATCTGCAACTTTATTAGATAATCTAAGTAGTTTTTCTAGGGCAGTTTACTAACTTGTACTCCTACCAGTATTGATTGAAAGTTCTGGCCAGTGGTCAGGCATGGTGGCTCACATCTGTAATCCAAGCACTTTGGGAGGCCAAGTTGGTAGGATTGCTTGAGGCCAGGAGTTCGACAAGCCTGGGCAACGTAGTAAGACCTCGTCTCTACAAAAAGTTAAAAGAAAGTTTGCCTGGTGTCGTGGCATGCACCTACAGTCCCAGCTGCTTGGGAGGCTGAGGCAGGAGGATCACTTGAGCCCAGAAGTTTGAGGCTGCAGTGAGCCATTATTACACCACTACACTCCAGCTTGGGCAACAAAGTGAGGCTCTATCTCAGAAAAAAATAAGTTCCTTTTGGCACCAGTCATTTTTGACACTCTTTATGGGTTAGTATTCATCAAGTCTTCTTATGTGTCCACTTATATCATACTTTTAAGTAACTATAGCTGTGATTTAGTCATTATGCAAACTGTACACTTAGATCTATGCCCACCATTTGAGGTTAGTGGTCCATATTAAATTGGGCCATGGTCTCTTCTGGACATTTATCAAAACGCAAGACTTAAAAAGGTGGATAACTCTTATTTTTCCAATAAAGTGATGATTGACAAATATGAGGAAAAAATCATGATGTTAGTGGTAGAAATGAAATATTATATTTGGCACTGTTGGGAAATCACCCAAGATTTGTGGGTTTCTGGCTTCATAACTACAAGATATTTGGATCAAAGTACACTTACTTTAGGTGACATATGAATTCATAATCCAAGGAAAAAGCCTCATAAAAATAACTTACCATTAAATATATCTTACAAAAGAACCATTTAACTTGGCAAAATATTAATGAAACAAAACACATGGGTTAGATTTTCCTTAAAATACACACAGGAATAAAATGCGCTCAGCAAAATATGCTTTGGCTTTTGCCAAACTAGAAACATCTGAAAATAACCTAAGAGATTTTCTTAAACCACAGCATATTTTTGGCTTTGTCCACCACTTAATTAAGTGTTGTTTTAATAATGAAGCACATTAGGGATGGGGGTTGTATCTAGACTACAAACCATTCTTTATGGGGTAGTAAAGATGAAGATAATAGTACCTACATTTAAAAAAAAACATTTAATTTCATGGTTTTACCTTCTTACATATGTTTTTTATTAGCCTTACTAGTTGTTTTCTGAAACTCCTTTCAGTTAAGAAAGTTAGTTATTGTTTTGTCCTTGAAATTTTGGTGGAATTTTTTTTATGATAGCTCAAGGATAAAGGAACTAGATAACGTGTTTCCCTTGCAACTCTAACACTATCGCATATAAAGAACCAGAGTTATATAAGCTGGTGAAGCATAATTGGAGTTTAGGCATTTTTCAAGGCAAGTTATTGTTTATTTAGTGTCTTCACAGTGTGAACGCTTCAACTTTTAAAGCTAAGTTTGCAGAAATTACACAAAAATATCCATAAATGCCATTTGAAAGCAAATAGATTCAAATTCAGTACAGTCCCATTGCATATGTAGACTAATTTTCTAAGTTTGTGAAAAAATAGTGCATTTTAAAATAAAAACTTAACTGCTTTAGAATTCCACTTTCAATAAAGATAGGCTAGGTAAATCTGATCAACTGTTATGCTAAAGACAATAAAATAAGGGCAAAATAATGTTTTTAGTGTGTGGAAAAACAATTTGCTTCAAGGAAATTCAAAAAGATAATAAAATATCAGTGGGTCAAGATGTGAACGAGGATCAAAGCCCAGGAAGGTGAAACTGGCTTTGGGGTAACTTTTCCTCAGTGAGCTTTGCTGACTCATGGGGAACCTGAAAGTCTAAGAGGCTGAGAAGTGGAATATTACTTTTCACAGCTTCACAAAAAAAGGGTACTGGTCATTAGAATTCAGAACCTATAAGGAAGGGAAGGGGACTTATAGAAATCCCCTGTAGAAACTCTGAGGGGCTGTATCCCAGGGACAAGATAAACTGGAAATGGGGAACTGAATTCAGTTTAAACTTATCTCACACTTAAAATTGGATTGAGATGATACCAAGAGATGCTAATGTCTCCAGGTACCTGGGATAAGCAAATACAAATCCTCTTCCTGAGAACATGATATCCTTAGCATTAAATTGTTTCTACATTGGACATTGCAAATACAATATCCATTCACATGTATTCACACATGCACACTCACACACACACAAATAACCTAGCATGCAAGGAAACAAGATATGAATTAAAAACTAGGAAAAAACCCAGCCAACAGAAATGGACTCACCGGGTCTCCAGATATTGAAATTATTAAGTACAGACACTAACATAATTATGCTTACCATGTTGAAGGAGGAGGGAAAATGATACAATTAAAAATTTGGCAGAGGATTGGAATTTTTATATCAAAAAGAAACAAGTACAAATTCTAGAAGAAAAAAAACAAAGAACTGAAATTAAAATTTTAGTGGATGAGACAGTATATTAGTCATAGTTGAAGAGAGACTTAATAAACTGGAAGACAAATCAGAAAAAAAAATCAGAATGAAACACTGAAAGTCAAAGGATAGAAACTATAAGTGAAATTAAGAGACATAAATAGTACAATAAGGAAATTTATCATACATGTAATTGAAGACCAACAAGGAAAAAACAAAGAGGAAATAGGGCAAGAATTATGATTTGAAGAGGCAAGGGCTAAGAACACTCCAGAAACGATCTTAAAACACAGATCCAAGAAGCCCTGTGAATCCTAAGCACGATAAATTAAAAGAAATTCACACTTAGGCACGTTATAATATCACTGTTGAAATAATGTCTTGTGGAGATTGCTCCATATGTATATATACACAACCTTATTATATATATACACATAATATTGCATACACATATACATGCTATATTCTCTAAATAAGTGCTAAAAATAGTAAATGAGTATATGGTTTCTAAACTTATTGAGGAGAAAAGAGGAATAAAAATGCTTAATAAAACAAAAGCAAGAAAACAGAGAAAAAGAATCATAAAACAAACAGAACAAATGGAAAACAAGTACTAAGATGTTAAACTTAACCCCAACCCCAAATATATAAGTAATAAAAGTAAATAAAAATGGTCTAAATGTTGGACAAAGATGATCAGTTTGAAAGAAAACCCAAGAACCATATGATGTTAAAAAAGAAAGAGTGAGACATCTAAAACATCAGGATAAAGAGAGGTTAAAATTCCAAGGATACAAAAAGATACAGCATGCAAATATTAACCAAAAGAAAGATTGTATAGTTATATGATTATCATTTTTTCCTTTAATGCTGACTTTAAAAGAAAAAGTATTATTATTGATAAAGAATGCTTCATAATAATAAAAGGTTTTATCCACCAGGAAGATTATAACAATTCTAATTTTCTATTCAAATATAACAAAGACTCAAAATAGATATAATTACAAAATAGACCAAACTTCAAAATAGACATAAGAAAAAATGGACAATTCCAAAACATATCAGGAAATTATATTAATAATACACCTCTAAATATCTAATAGAAGAAGCCATATAAAAAGTAATATTTGGAAAACTAATTCGTAAACATGATCTAATGTACATAAATAGAACACTAAATCCAACATGCAGAGCATTTTTTAAATGATATGCTGAGATATACAACAAGGTTCGAAATATTTGAAAGGTTTGAATAGAGTGGGTTCTTTGCCAACAGTGGAAGAATAAAAAAGTAACTAGGAAAAAAATCTCAAAATGTTTGTAAATCAAACAATAGACTTCTAAATAATTCATTAGCCAGAAAAAAGTCACAATAAAAACAGAAAATAATTTGAACTCAATGATAGTAAAAATATATCAAGGCCGGGCGTGGTGGCTCACAGCTGTAATCCTAGCACTCTGGAAGGCCAAGGAGGGAGGATCGCTCAAGGTTAGGAGTTTGAAACCAGCCTGAGCAAGAGCAAGACCCTGTCTCTACTAATAATAGAAAGAAATTAATTGGTCAACTAAAGATACATAGAAAAAATTAGCCGGGCGTGGTGGCGCATGCCTGTAGTCCCAGCTACTTGGGAGGCTGAGGCAGAAGGGTTGCCTGAGCCCAGGAGTTTGAGGTTGCTGTGAGCTAGGCTGATGTTATGGCACTCTAGCCCAGGCAACAGAGTGAGACTCTGTTTCAAA
>CAUYRT010006144.1:0-23379 GCA_963574885.1 Lepilemur ruficaudatus | reverse complement strand
AAGTTTCTGTTCATCTCCTTTGCCCATTTATAAATGGGTTTTTTTGATTTTTTCTTGTTAATTCTTTTGAGTTCTAGGTAGATTCTTGTTATCAGACCTTTGTCGGAGGTGTAAAGAGCAAATATTTTCTCCCATTCTGTGGGTCATTTTATGTGTTTTTTACCACATTTTTTTTTTTAAATTGCCGTCCTCCAGTCTATTTATTTACTTATTTGAATGAGTGTATATATTTAAACTGAAATAAAATATAAATATGGAAAAACTCACAAAGTGTATAGCTTGATGAATTTTCATATAATGAACACAATCACCCAGAAGAAGAGATATTAACAAAGTGGAAGGCTTCACTCTGCCCTCTCTCAATCACTGATACCAACACTGCAAAAGTAATTATTCTCCGGACTTTTATCACAGTGGATTAGTTTCACCTGTCTTTGAAATTTATATGACTTGAATCTTATAGTATTTTTCCTCTTGCTTTTTCATTCAACATTGTGAGATTCATCCATGTTGTTGCAGTTTGTTTTTTTGCAAATTGTTATCACAGTTTGTCCTTTTTCATTGCTGTGTAGTAGTAATTCATTGTATGAATACACCTCACTATTAATATGTATTCATTCTGCTGTTGATAGATATTTAGTTGTGTCCAGTTTCAGGCAATTATGACTAACTGTGCTAAGAATATTTCTGTAAATTTTTGGTGTGCACTGATGTGTATTTGGTTATACAATGAGGAGTGGAATTGCTAGATCTTAGAACAAGCATCAGTTTAGTTTTAGTAGAAAATTATGGAGTTTTCCAAAGGGATTATATGAATCTATATTCTCACCGGCAATATAAATTGTTTCCAGTTGCTGTATATTTTTTTCAGTAGCTACTTTGGTGGGTATTACTAGTGCTATGGTTTTAATTTTGCATTTATCTCATGACTAAGAAGTTTGATAATCTTTTTATATGTTTATTGGTCTGGGTTTTCTTTATTCTATCTTATTGATTTGATTGATTTGTATATATTTAATATTCTAAATATGAGTCCTATTTTGAATATATTTGTTGCAAACATTGTCTCCCTGTCTTTTTCTTGAATTTTCCATTTTCTAATGGTGACTTTTGAATAAAAATCACATTTTTAATATTGTTCAAGTTATCAATCTTTTTCTCTAAGCAACTGTAACTTGCTTTTTGTGTCCTGTTTAGGAAATCTATGCCTAATCCAAATTTGTTGAAATATTTTTCTATATTCTCTTAGCAAACTTTTCACATTTAGATTTCAATCAACTTGGAATTGATTGTGTGTATAGTATGAGGAAGGGGTAACAGTTCATTTTTCTCCTTGTGGATATATAATTAATTAATTATTGATAAGACTATCTCATTGAATTGCAGGGTGCCTTTAATGTATATTAGGTAACCTTATATAATTGGGCCTATTTAAATTCTATTCAATTCTCTTGGTCTATTTCTGTGTCCTTATGCAAATTGCGTACTGTCTTAATACATAATGTTTTAATGTGTGGTAGTGTAAGCCCCTCAATTTTATTTGTCTTCACAATTTTCATAGCAATTTTTGATTATTTGCATTTCCATATACGTTTCAAAATCCATGTGTCAATTTCCACAAAAGTATTTGCTGAGTTTTTTGATTGTGAACTGATTGAATCTGTGGGCCAACTTAAGTATTTATATTGTTAAAACTTTGAGCTTGTAATTCAACAACATGATACATATGTACATGTGTGTGTATATATATTTAGGTCTTCCTAATTTCTTTAAATTATATTTTATAGTTCATTGTGTGTCTTGAATGTCTCATTACATTTATGTATTGAGATGTGATGCATTGTAAATAGTATCATTTTTAAATTATATTTTTAATGTTTGTTGGTGATATACTTAAAGAAAGACTATTGGGTTTTCTATGTTGACATTGTATATAAACAACTTGCTAAATTTACTTATATTAGAACTTTGTAGATTCTTTTGTATTTACTATGTAAATATTAATAATCCAGTTAATTGAGGGTACTGATAGTTTTATTTGTTCTTTTCTAAGGTTTTAATCTTTTTTCTTTTCTTATTAACTGGCTAAAATCTCCTGTACAATATTGAATAGACATGATGATAGCTGATATTCTAATATCACGGGAGAATATTCTAGCATTTCACATTAATATAATGTTTTAAAAATGTTTTCTTGTTAAGATCATTCACTTCTATTCTTGGTTTGCTATGATTTTTTAAATATAAAGTGTATAAAATATATTTTTTCTATATTATAAGTATATAAATACATTTTCTGTATATTTTGAAATGATCATAGGACTTATTTTCTTTTTTTCTGTTAACATGGTAATTGCAATGGTTTATTTTTGAAAGTTAAAATAATTTGTGTTTCTTAAATAAACTCCATTTGGCTATGTAGTGTTGTTCTTTTCATATGCAAAAGTTTTACTTTTTTTTTTTGCTTTCATGTTAATGAGAAAGATTTACCTGTAATTTTCCTTTCTTTTAATTTTTTTGTCATTTTTTTTTTTTTTGTCAAAGTTATACTGGCCTCAAAATAAGTTGGGAAATGTGTTATTTTTGTCTGTTCTATGGAAGAGTTTGTTTTATATTGACATTAATCCTCAATTTAATATTTAGAAGAATTTTGGAAGGAAGCCTTCTGGGCTGGAGATTTCTTTTTGAAAAGGGCTTAAGTTAATTCAATTAATTGATTAGAAAGTAGAAAGTATGCCTTTCTCTAGTGCCTGTTACATTAGTTTTGGTAATTTTTTTTCCCTCAAATTTCTCTATTTCAACTACATTTTTAACTTTGATTGACATGAGGTTGTTTATAATGTCTTCTGTAAGATCTGAAGTGATCTACTTTTTATAAACAGTATTAGCAATTTATCCTTTTATCTTCTTTATCATTCATACTATATGGTTATGAATTTTAAGTCTTTTCTTTTTTTATTATTTTTAATTATGTGTATGTAATAGTTATATATGTTTATAAGATACATGTGATGTTTCTATGCAGGCATACAATGCGAATGAATCAAATCAGGGTTATTGAGGTATCCGTCATCTCATACATTTAACATTTCTTTGTGTTAGGAATATTCAAATTCCACTCTTTTAGTTATTGTAAAGCATACCCTAACTTATGATTGATTATGGTCACTATGTTGTGCTATCAAATATTGTTTAGTTTACCTAACTATCTAACTATATTTTTGCACTCATTAACTATCCCCACTTTATCCCCCTCTTCTGCTGTGCTTTGCAGCCTCCGGCAACCATCATTTTACTCTCTGTCTCCATGAAATCAATTATTTTAATATGTAGCTCTCAAATATGAGTGAGCATATTAAGTGTTTTCTTTTTGTGCTTAGTTTATTTCACTTAATGTTCTCCAGTTCCACCCATATTGTTGCAAATGACAGGATTTCATTTTTTTGTGGCTATATGATATTCCATTGTGCATATGAACCACAATTTCTTTACCCATTTATCTGTTGATGGATACTTAGGTTGATTCCATATCTTGGCTATTTGTATAGTGCTGCAATAAACATGAGAGTGCAGATAGCTTTTCGATATACTGAATTCCCATACTTTGGATATATTCTCAGCAATGGGATTGCTGGGTCATATGGTAGTTCTATTTTCAGTTTTTTGAGGAACCTCCATACTGTTCTCTATAGTTACTGAAACAATTTACATTCCCACCAACAGTGACGAGGTTCCCCTCTCACCACATCCTCACCAGCATTGATCATTGCCTGTCTTTTTGATAAAAGCTATTTTAACTGGATGAGATGATATCTCATTGTAGTTTTGATTTGCATTTATCTGATGACTAATGATGTTGAGCATTTTTCCATATTCCTGTTGGCCATTTGTATGTCTCCTTTTGAATGCCTATTCAAATCCTTTGCACATTTTTAAATCAAATTGTTTGATTTTTTCCTGTTGAGTTGTTGGAGCTCCTTATATATTCTGGTTATTAATTGCTTGTCAGAGGGTAGTTTGCAAATATTTTCTCGCATTCTGTGGGTTGTCTCTTCACTTTATTGATTGTCTCTTCACTTTATTGATTGTTCCCTTTGCTGTGCAGATTTTTAGCCTGATGTGATCCCATTTGTCCAATTTTGCTTTGGTTGCCTGTTCTTAGAGGGTATTACTCAAGAAATCCTAGCCCAAATCAATATCCTGAAGCATTTCCCCAATGTTTTCTTTTATTAGTTTCAGGTCTTAGATTTAAGTCTTTACTTGATTTTGATTTGATTTTTGCATATGGTGAGAGGTAAGGGTCTAGTTTTCTTCTTCTGCATATGAATATCCAGTTTTCCCAGCACCATTTATTGAAGGGATGTCCTTTCTCCACTATATGTTCTTGGTGATTTTGTTAAAGATAAGTTTATTATAGACATGTGGATTTATTTCTGGATTCTCTATTCTGTTCCATTGGTCTATATGTCTATTTTTATGCCAGTACCATGTTATTTTGGTTATTGCAAGTCTGTAGTATAATTTGAAGTCAGGTACTGGGATTCCTCCAGTTATAATCTTTTTGCCAAAAATAGCTTTGGCTATTCTGTGTCTTTTGTGGTTCCATATAAATTTTAGGATTATTCTTTTCTATTTCTGTGAAGAATTGTCACTGGTATTTTCACGGGGATTGCATTGAATCTGTAGATTGCTTTGGGTAGTATGGACATTTTAACAGTACTGATTCTTCTGATCCATGAATATGGAATATCTTTCCATTTTTTGTGTGCCCCCTTCAATTTCTTTCATCAATATTTTATAGTTTTCATTATAAAGACATTTCACTTTTTTTGGTTAAATTTATTCCTAGGTAGTTTATTTTATTTGTATGTATTATAAATGGGATTACTGTCTCGGTTTCTTTTCAGATTGTTTACTGTTGGCATATAGAAATTCTACTGATTTTTATACATTGATTTACATCCTGCAAGTTTACTGAGTTTGTTTATCAGTTCTAATAGTTTTGGCGGGGGGAGTCTTTAGGTTTTCCTAGATATAATATCATCTGCAAACAAAGATAATTTGACTTCTTCCTTTTTCATTTGGATGCCCTTTATTTCTTTCTCTTCTCTGATTGCTCTAACTAGAATTCCCAGTAGTATATTGAATAATAGTGGTGAGTATGGGCATCCTTGTCATGTTCCAGACTTTAGAGGAAAGGCTTTCAATTTTTTCCTACTCAGTATGATATTAGCTGTGGCTTTGACATGTATGGCTTTTATTGTGTTGAGGTAAGTTCCTTCTATGCCCAGTTTTTTCAGAGTTTTTATGATGAAAGGATGGTGAATTTTATCAAATGCTTTTTCAGCATCAATTGAAATGATCATATGATTTTTGTCCTTCATTTTGTTGATATGATGTATCACAGTGATTGATTTGCATAAGTTGAACCATCCTTGCATCCTTGGGATGAATCCCACTTGATCATGACGAATAATCTTTTTAATGTGTTGTAGAACATGGTTTGCTAGTATTTTGTTCAGAGTTTTTGCATCTGTATTCATTAGAAATATCGGCCTATAGTTTTTTTTCTCTCTCTCTCTTTTTTTTCTTTTGTCATGTCTTTGTCTAGTTCTGGTATCAGAGTGATACAGGTCTCATAGAATGAGTTTGAGAATATCCCCTCCTTCTTTTTTGGGAATAGTTTAAGTAGGATTGCCATTAGTTCTTCTTTGAATGCTCGAAATTAGCAGGGAAGCCATCAGGTCTTGGGCTTTTCTTTGGTGAAACACTTTTTATTACTTCTCTTATCTACTTGTTTTTGGTTTACTCAGGTTTTGGATTTCTTCGTGTTTCAATCTTAGTAGACTTATGTGTTTAGCTAGGAAATTATTCATTTCTTCTAGGTTTTCCAAATCATTGGAGTGTATAGTTGCTCATATTAGTCTCTAATGATCGTTTCATTTCTGCAGTATCAGTTATAATGTCTCCTTTTTCATCTCTGATTATATTTATTTGGGTCTTTTTTTCTTAGTCTGGCTAAAGGTGTGTCTATTTTCTTTTTCTTCAAATAACCAATTTTTTGTTTTCATTGATCTTTTGTATTTTGGGGGGGTTCAGTTTCATTTATTTCTGCTCTGGTCTTTATTATTTCTTTTCTTCTACTAATTTGAGTTTGGTTTGTTCTTGGTTTTTTAGTTCTTTGAGATTAATAGGTTGTTTATTTGAAGCTTTTGTACTTCTTGATGTAGGCACTTACTACTATGACCTTTCCTCTTATCCCTGATTTTTGTGTGTCCCATAGGATTTGATATATTGTGTTTTCATTTTCATTTGTTTCAAGAAATTTATAAATTTTCTTATTAATCTCTTCAATTAACCACTGGTCATTCAGGAACATATTGTTCAATTTCCATGTGTTCATATATTTTCAACTGTTCCTCTTGTTAATGATTTCTAGTTTTATTCCATTATGATCAGAGAAAATACTTGATATGATTTCCATTTTTTTTGAATTTTTTAAGACTTGTTTTGTGGTTCAACATACAGTCTATCCCTGAGAATGATCCATGAGCTGAGGAAAAGAACGTGTGTTTTGCAGCCTTTGGATGAAATGTTTTGTAAATGTCTGTTAGGTTCATTTGGTGTATAGTGCAGATTAAATCTAGTATTTCATTGTTGATTTTCTGTCTGGATGATCTGCCCAATGTTGAAAGTGGAGTTTTGAGGTCTTTAATGTTTATTGTATTGGGATTTATCTCTCTCTGTAACATTGATAATATTTGCTTTATATATCTGGTGCGTCACTGTTGAGTACATATACATTTAGAATTGTTATATCCTCTGCATTGACTTTTTTTACCATTATATAGTGACCATGTTTGTCTCTCATTACAGTTTTTGACTTGAAATCTATTTTATCCGATAGAAGTATAGCTATTCTTGCTTTTTTGGTTTCCATTTGCACGGAATATTTTTTTCTGTCTCTTTATTTTCTATCTATATGTGTCTTTGTTAGGGAAGTGAGTTTCTTCCAGACAACATATAGCCAGCTTTTGGGTGCTTTTAATCCATTAAGCCATGTTATACGTTTTGAATGGAGAGTGTCGTCCATTCACATTCAGTGTTATTATTGATAGGTAAGGACTTACTGTTACCTAGTTGTTATTTAATTTCTGGTTGTTTTGTGGTTCTTTCTTTCTTTCTTCCTTCCTTCCCTGTCTTCTTCTGTTAAAAATTATTTTCTCTGGTAGTGTGTTTTAATTTCCTGATTTTTATCTTTTGTGTTTCTCTTGTAGGTTTTTTGATTTGAGGTTACTATGAGACTTGCAAAAACATTTCATAACCAATTATTTTAAACAATGACAACTCTGCTTACAAACAAACAAATAAACAAGCAAAAGAAATCTGACAGAAATTCTACACTTTAATTCGACCCCCACCTGCTTTTTAACTTCTTGATTATTCCATCCATACATTTTTATACTATCTCTGAAAAAGCTATTATTGTTATTTTGATAGATTTGTCTTTTAGTCTTCCTACTCAAGATATAAGTAGATTATAGACTGCAATTAGAGCAATAGAGTGTTCTGTATTTGTGTCCTTATTGTCACCAGGGAGTTGTGTACCTTCATATAATTTCTTATTTCTCATAAACGTTCTTTCTTTTCAGATTGTAAAACTTCTTTTTTAGCATTTCTTTTAGGGCAGGTCTGGTGTTGATGAACTCCTTCAGCTTTTGTTTGTCTGGGAAAGTCTTTATTTTCACTTCGTGTTTGAAGGATATTTTTGCAAAATATAATATACTAGGGTTAAGATTTTTTTCCTTCAGCGCTTTGAATATGACATGCCACTCTGTCCTGGACTGTAAAGTTTTCACTGAAAAGTCTGCTGCCAGATGTATTGGAGCTCCTTTATATGTCAGTTTTTTTCTTTTTTCTTGCTTCCCTTAGGACTTTTTTTAATCATGACTTTTAGGAGCTTGATTATTAAATGGTTGAGGTAGCCTTTTACAGATTAAATCTGCTTGGTGTTCTATGACCATCTTGTACTTCAATATTGATAGCTTTCTCTAGATTTGGAAAGTTCTGTTTCATTACTTCTTTGATTAAAATTTCTACCCAAATCTCTACCTTACTTCTTCTTTAATGCAAATAACTCTTAGATTTGCTCTTTTGAGGCTATTTTCTAGATCTCATAGGTATGTTTCATTCTTATTTATTCTTTTTTCTCTTCTGACGTGTATTTTCAAATAGCCTGTCTTCAAGCTTAATAATTCTCTCTTCTGGTAGGTCAATTCTGTTGTTGAAAGACTCTGATGCATTTCTTGGTTTGTCAATTGAATTCTTAAGCTCCAAAATTACTGCTTGATTTTTTAAAATTATTTTATTCTCTTTGTTAAATTTCTCTGATAAGCTTCTGAATTTCTTCTCTATGTTGTCTTGAAGTTCATTGAACTTATTCAGGGCAGCTATTTTGAATTCCTTATCTGAAAGTTCACCTATTTCCATTACTCCATGATTGGTCACTGGTACCTTATTTAATTCTTTTGGTGAGGTCACATCTTCCTGGATGTCCTTGATGCTTATTGATGTCTGGGCATTGAAGATTAAGATATTTCTTTTAATCTTCACAGTCTGGGTTTGTTTGAAGCCGTCATTTGTAAGAAGGCTTTCCAGATACTTTAACTGAGTGTTGTGATGTGAAATTGAGTACTCGAATTGAATTGAATACTCAAATTGAGTGTTGTGGTGTGGTGTGTTGTGGTGGTGGAATTGAGTGTTGTGGTGTAAGTCTTTGGTCACTCAAGCTGTATCAGCACTTGAGGTACCCCAAACCCAGTAATGCTGAGTCTTGCAGACTCCTGGTGGTACTGCCTTGGTGGACTTGGGTAAGATATGGAGAATACCCTGGCAAAGTTTCTTAACCTCTCTTCTCATTCTCTGTGTTGGGCTGCTGGAGTTGGGGAAGAAGTGATGTGGGCACGTTTTTGTGACCATCAGTGCCATAGTTGAAACCAGCCCAATCTTACCCACAACCAGTGGTGACTGTTGCCTGGCTATCTCTGATGTTTATTCAAAGCCCAAGGGCTTTTTAGTCAGCAGATGGTAAATCCTTCCAGGATTGGGTCCTTCCCTTCAGGACAGCATGTATCCTTCTGGCCCAGGGTGGATCCAGAAATGCCATCCAGAAAGCAAAGCCTAGACTCAGGGTCTTCTGGAGTCTGCTTGCTACTTTATCTTACTGTGGCTGAAATGGTACACAAGTTGCAAAACAAAATCCTCTGAGCTCTTCCCTTTCCTTTCCTCAAGTGGAAGAATACTCTACCTGAGGTGTGCTGCCTTTGGTTGGTGGAGGGGTGACACAGGCACTGGTTTGGCTGCAGTTGATGTCTCACTGGGCCACGTGTACCCTAAGTTCACTGGCACTGAAAGTCTGAAAATCAGTTTCTGCACAGCAGCATAAATTGCCCAAGGACTGTATTCTTTGTGGCCCAGCTGCCTTAGGAATTTAGTCCAGGCCCCAGGCTGCTTTTTGTCTGCTGGGGTGGGGCTAGCTGGAACTATGGTTTCGTGAAGAGAATTTCCCTCTGGCCAGACTGGTCGAAATGCTCCATCTGTAGACATCTGCAGAATTCTGCCCTCTACTGTTTTCCCCTATGCCAGTGGGGCTCTGAGTTTCAATGTAAAGCCCCACAATCCCTTCACTCTCTCTCTCCTGGGCACACAGATTCTCTCTCCACTGCGTGTGCTGGGGCTGCTCTGCTGGGGGATGGGAGAGGGGTGGTGTATGCAGTGCAGGATTGTCAGTGCCTCTTTCCTTCATATAATGTTAAAACCATGCAGTATGATCATTCACCTGGTTTTTGGTTCTTCTGAAGGTACTTGCTTGCATGGATAGTTGTTGAATTTGTTGTTTATGAGGAAGGACCATCTCTGGAAGTTTCTATTAGGCCATCTTTCTCCTCCCTCTTCCTTTTTTTCTTATATCTTTTCTAATAACTAACCAATTCTATATTTATAATTCATCTGTTACTGATTTTTGTCTTCATTATCTCCTTCCTTCAACAATATTGGGGTTTTATTTTCTGTACCCTTTTAGTATCCTGAGTTGGAAAATTTGATTTTCAGACTGTTTTTTAACATATGTATTAAAAGCTACATAGCAGCTGCAGATTTCTTCTAAAGCCTTCTTAGAACAAATATTAGTGTTCTATGTATCTAATATTCATTCAGATTTACCCATATATTTACCCTCTTTTATGTTTTTCAGCCCTTTCTGCATTTTTATACTTTCTTCTAAAATAATTTTTCTTCTGTCTGAAGAACTCTCTTTAGTATTTCTTTTAATATAGATCTACTGGTAGTAGATTTTCTCAGTTTTTATTTGTTGACTTTATGTATATTTTGCCGAAATTTTTGAGTCATATTTTCACTGAATGAAAAATTAAAGTTTGGCAGTCAGTACTTTCACGGTGGCTGTATCTTCCATCATTTTTTTTAAGAAATCAGTTTCTAGTCTTATCAAAATGTCTGCTTTTAGAGTCAATCTTTGTCATTTGTTTTCAGCAATTTGATTATCATATGTCTTAGTGTGTTTTCTTTGTTCTTACTCTATTTGGGATTTGTGGCACTTCTTTAATCTCTGGCTTTCTGTCTTTTCAGTTTTGAATAGGTATTGATCTTAATATATAATGCCTCTCTCCTCCAATTCTAGGAGTCCATTGTGCATAGGTTTTTTTTTTTTTTATCATGATCTATGTATCTTTTATGACATTGTAAAATAATTTTTAACCTTTTTTTTTTCTCAGTGCTTCTTTTTGGATTTATTTATTAACACTTCTTCCAGTTTACTATCACTGTCCTTTGCTAAGTCATATTTGCTTTTAAACCCTCTTATTAAGTTCTTAATTTCTCTTATTGGATTTTTTAGTTCTTGAATTTCCATTAATTCTTTTTCAAAGATCTAGTTTTCTGGAGAAATGTGTTACCTTTTCATGTTTTAAAATTAGCTTTTAAAAGAAACTTTCTAATGAAGACTAACAATCTATACAGAAAAGTACCTATATCTTAAGGGTGCTATTCATTTTATGAAACATATCAACCATGATCATTTAAAGAGTCATTTCTGATAACTCTAATATCTGAATCAACTGTTCATCTTTTCTGTTTTCTATTTTTTATTTTATTCTTATTTCCTGGCAGGCTGGTAAGTTTTTGTTGAATCATAGCTATTATAGTCATATATGAAAAATTATAGATAATCTGAATATTGTTTTTCTTTAGAGAGGTTTTACTTTTGCTTCTAAAATGTCGGTAGGTAAAGGGAATATTATTTTAATCTAACTATGGGCTGGGCTGAATTAAGCCTAATGTTTCAGTTTTTATGAGGGTGGTCTATTTCTAGTTTGCCCCATCCCTATTCCTAACCTTAACCCTTACCCTAACCTTAACCCTGAAATGTTTACCAGGGTTTTACTCATGGGTGAGCTCTGAACCAAATTTTTGTCTCCTTAGAATTGTGTTACTGTGAAAAGTTTGGCTTAGTTTCTAAGTGGCTTTATTCTTCTCAACTTCTTTGTTTCCCTCCCTAGCTTTGCTAATGAATTAACTTGAGACAAAAAATAGCATAAAGTGTTAGATTCACTTCTTTGCACTTTTTGTCACTGCAAGACCTTGAATCCTCAAGTCCTGTTCTTACTTTTTAACCCTGAACTCCAAGTTTTGTTTTCCCATTCCCTTGAGACTGGCAAAAGCTCTGCTCGTTAGCTATTTTGTGCTCATCTCTCTGCACAGCTTCTTAGCCTCTTGCTCAGCACTGATTACTAATAGGAAAATGCTTTGATGGAAAAAGAAGTGTTGGGCTACCCCCTCAATGAGTGTTCTTCTCTCAGGCTTCTTGGCCCCTCAAGTTCTGGCTGACTTGGTGGTTCTTTTATGACTCAAATATTTTTTGATAATCCAGCCTTTTGAGTTGTTCTTAGCAGGAGGTTTCAAATATTATAAACTATAATAATCTATCACAAAGTGGAAATTCTCTCTCTCAATTTCTCTCTCATTTTAAAAATCTATATTTAAAAATAAAAGTTGTAAGTTATGAGGCAGAAAAAAAAGAGTGTGTAATTTGTCCAAAGTCATTCATTTAACTAATTAATGACAGGAATGGTGTTAGGGTCCAGTCCATTGTTCTTTACTCTTCTAATTAGTTGTTGCCAAATTTAACTTGTTTTGCTTTTAATAGAGTTAAGGCTTTCAAATATTCAGCGATCATTAGGAAGATAAATGAATTATTTCTTTCATTAGATAATTGACCCATATTTTTGTACTTTCTATCAGTTTTACACTTTAAGTCATGCATACTTTTACCATCTTTTTCCCTGTTCACATCTGCCAGGTCTTAAAAGATTAGTATGGATAAAGTCTACATTATTTGCCAACCTGTGTCTTCACCTCACTGGATCATCCATCCTGTGAGGTAAACAGAGCAGATATAATTATGCTTATTTGATAGACGAGACAAATTAGTCTCAGAGAGGTGACATAGTTTCCTCAAGTTTCCCTTGCTACAATCTGGATCTCTTTCTTTAGTATTTTTTTCCCCTGCTAAAACAGATGGCAACTCATCAAGTCTTATGGAAATCATGGAATGGCAGGGATGAAAGGTAACTTAATGATAATCTAGTCCGATTCTGCCAAATTACAGAGAGAAAAATGAGGCTGTAGAGGTGAAATAGCTTCCATACAGTCACATAACTAGGAGTTCACTGCATTGGGACCAGAATTCAGGCCCCATCTTCATTCCTTTACTTGCGATGGGAAGAAAGACAAACTAGAACAGAAATTACGATGTAGGAAAACAATTTAAAAAACACGATGTGGTGGAATCAGTAAGTTAATTCAAGAAAGGCTTTAGTTAGATGATTCTAAGCTCCAAAGATCACTAAACAGAAGACTCTACAATGATGAAAGGCTGTTGGATTTCCATTTACCTGCCAGATCACAGACAATTAAAGCAAGTGATTTCTAAGGACTCTTCCAATATGTAATTCCTAGACCTCCTCAACTGGATAATATAATGGGAAGGCTTACAAATTTTTCTCTTCTTTTAAAATTACTTTTGGCAACACAAGTTAAAGGTCCAAAGATGTTCCTCTTGGTAAGCGATTTGCATACCACTAAAAAAATATTAATGACTCTAGGTTTTATATAAATCATTATGTTGCCAAATCATTTTAACAACTTTAAGTAATTATAAAGAGATCAAAACAGTACATCTTATAAATTCATTACCAAGTTTCCTTTTTGCTTATTTGGTTAAAAAGGACAAATGTGGCCCACAATGTTCTAAGTATATGCTGTAAAAAGTATGGCCTTTTATATAAACCTATATTCTCTTCTAAAATTGTTTTGTCAGGTAATATTTAAATTATCTTCTGAGTTTTAAGTTTCAAACAAAGGGATTACCTTGATTTCAAAGACAACCACCTTGTGGATAATAATAATTCATTTTTATATTACAGAGTGTAATTTTCTTGTTTAGAAATAGACTATGAACTCCCAAGGATGATATTTGTTCATTTTTTCAAACATGCCCATGCTCATCTTATTTTTGTCACCTAGGAAACTTCTTTATACCTCCTTGGCTTTATAATGACATTTTCAACATTAGGGAACACTCCTTTCACTTTTCTTACATATTGATTTTCAGTCCTGGAGCAAATATACTCAATCTTTACTTCTTTATCCAAAAGAGAAATTTTCTAGCCATTCTTTTAAAAATTTCTCCTGTTGAGAAGTGTCTCTTCTAGCTTGTTTAGCATTAATTATTTAGAATTTTAAGTACATTGTTTATTAATCATTTTGATTGATAAGGCATATAGTATAAAAGACACTGAATTCTCTCAAACCACACCCGAAAAGCATAAGTTACCAGATGGTTTCAGGTAGTACTAACACTTATTAGGTACCTATTTTGTGCCAAGTCTATCCAGGGTATTTTCATATAAATTAATTTTTTTTTAAAATTTTTATTGATTTAGGGGATACCAGTGCAGTTTTGTTACATGGGCATATTGTGCAGTGGTGAAGTCTGGAGTTTTAGTGTACCCATGATCTGAACAGTGTACATTCTACCTAATAGGTAATTTTTTATCCCTCACCCACCCACCACGTCCCCATCTTTTGGAGTTCTCAGTGTCTATTATTCCACTTAGTATGGCCATGTATTCCCATTGTTTAGCTCCCATTTATAAGTAAGAACATGTGGTATTGAATTTTTTCTTCCTCAGATACTTCACTTAGGATAATGGCCTCCAATTCTATCCAAGTTGCTGCAAAGGACATTGTTTCATTCTTTTTTATGGCTGAGTAGTATTACATGGGACATATATGCCACACTTCCTTTATACAGTCATCCATTAATAGACACGTTGATTCTGTATCTTTGCTATTCTGAATAGTGCTGTGAATAATATACAAGTGTAGATATCTTTTTGATATAATGATTTCTTTTCCCTTGTGCAGATACCCAGTAGTGTGATTGCTGGATTGAATGCTAGGTCTATTTTTAGTTCTTTGAGAAATCTTCATACTGTTTTCTATAGAGGTTGTACTAATTTACATTCCCACCAACAGTGTATAAGTATTCCCTTTCTCCACATTTTTGCCTACATCTATTGTTTTTTGACTTTTTAATAATAGCCATTCTGGCTGGAGTAAGAAGGCATCTCATTGTGGTTTTAATTTATGTTCTCTAATGATTAGTGACGTTGAGCATTTTTTTCATATATTTTTGGCTATTTGTATGTCTTCTTTTAAAAATGTCTGTTATTGTCATTTGCCCGCTTTTTAATGGGGTTATTTGCTTTTCCTTGTTGTTTGAGAATCTGCATATTAGCCCTTTGTTGGATGTATAGTTTGCTTTCATTTTTTTCCCATTTTGTAGATTGTCTATTTACTCTGTTAATTATTTCTTTTCCTATGCAGAAGCTTTTTAGTTTGATTAAGTCCCATTTTTTTTTAACTTTTTTTTTTTGGTTCATTTGCATTTGGGTCTTAGGCATAAATTCTTTTCCTAGGCACAGAGGCACAAATTCTTTTCCTAGGTACAGAAATGTTTTTCCTAGGTTTTCTGCTAAAATTTTTATTATTTCAGGTCTTACATTTAAGTCTCTAATTCATTTTGAGTTAATTTTTATATATGATGAGAGATGGAAATCCAGTTTTATTTTTCTGTATACGATGATTCAATTTTCCCAGTACTATTTATTGAAAAGGGGGTCTTCTTCCCAGTGTTTGCTTTTGTCTGCTTTGTTGAAGATAAGATGGTTATCGTATGTAGTTTTATAACTGGGTTCTCTATTTTGTTCCATTGGTCTGTGTGTCTAATTTTATACCAGCACCTTGCTATTTTGGTTATTATACACTTTTAGTATAATTTGAAGACAGCTAATGTAATGCCTACAGCTTTGTTCTTTTTGTTTAATATTGCTTTGGCTATTCAGGTTCTTTTTTGATTCCATATGAATTTTATGATTGTTTTTTCTAATTCTTTGAAAAATGACATTGGTATTTTAGTAGGAATTACATTGAATTAGTAGATTGCTTTGGCTTGTATGATCATTTTAACAATGTTGATTCTTCCAATTCATGAGCATGTGATATCTTCCCATTTATTTGTTTCATGTAGAATTTCTCTTATCAGTGTTCTGTAGTTTTCCTTGTATAGACTTTTCACTTCCTTGATTAAATATGTTCCTTGGTATTTTATTCATTTTTTATTTTTTTCAGCAATTATAAATGGAATTGAGTTCTTGATTTGGTTTTCAGCTGGTCATTATTGGTGTTTAGAAATAGTGATTTTTGTATGTTGATTTTATAACCTGAGACTTTACTGAATTCATTTATCAAATCTAGGAGTCTTTTGGGTTTTCTAGCTGTAAGATAATGTCATCAACAAACAGATAATTTGACTTCCTCTTTTGCAATTTGGATGCCCTTCATTTCTTTCTCTTGCCTGATTATTCTGGCTGGGACTTCCAATACCGTGTTGAATAGGAGTGGTGAGAGTGGACCTCGTCTTGTTTTAGTTCTTAGGGGGAACACTTTCAACTTTTCCCTAGTCAGTATAATGTTGGCTGTGGGTTTGTCATATGTAGCTTTTATTATTTTCATGTATGTTCCTTCTATGCCTATTTTGTTGAGAGGTTTTGTTGAGAGGTTTCATGAATGGATGTTGAATGTTATTGAATGTTTTTTCTTCATCTATTGAGATAGTTATATGGTTTTAGTTTTTAATTCTCTGTGTGTGGTAGATCACATTTATTGATTTGCATATATTGAACCATCCTTGCACCTCTGGAGTAAAACCCATTTTATTCTGGTGTATTATCAGTTTAATGTGCTATTGGATTCAGTTTGCTAGTATTTTGTTGAGGATTTTTGCTTCTATTTTAGTCAGGGATATTGGTCTGCAGGTTTTTTTGTTGTTGTTATATCCTTTCCTGGCTTTGGTATCAAGGTGATACTGGCTTTGTAGAATGAATTAGGCAGGAGTCCCTCATTCTTGATCTTTGGAACAGTTTCAGTAAGACTGGTCCAGTTCTTTTTTAGCTGTCTGGTAGAATTTGGCTGTGAATCTGTCTGATCCTGGGATTTTTTTGTTGTTTTGGAGAGATTTTTTTTTATTACATATTCAATCTCACTACTCATTATTGATCTGGTCAAGATTTCTATTTCTTCCTGATTCAAGCTTGAAAGGTTGTATGTTTCCAGGAATTTATCCATTTCCTCTAGGTTTTTTAGTTTGTGGGCATAGAAATGTTTATAGTAGTCTCAGATGATCTTTTGTAATTCTGTGGAAATATTTTTAGTTTCTGACTCAACTTGTTTGAATCCTCTTTCTTTTTGGTTACTCTAGCTAGTGGTCTATCAATTTTGTTTATCTTTTTAAAAAATCAATTTATTACTTTGTTGATCATTTGTATTGTTTTTTTGGTCTCGATTTTGTTTAATTCTGCTCTGATCTTTGTTATTTCTTTTCTTCTGCTAGCTCTGGATTTGGTTTGTTCTTGTTTTTCCAGTTCCTAGAGGTGTGACGTTAGGTTGTTCATTTGTGATCTTTTTGATCTAGTCATTGAACACTATAAACTTCCCTCTTAGGACTACTTTTGCTGTATTCAAGAGTTTTTAATATGTTGTTTCATTATTTTCATTTGTTTCAAAAATTTTTAAATTTCTGTTTCAACTTCATCATTGACTCAAAGATTATATTCAGAGTAGGTTGTTTAATTTTCATATATTTGTATAGTTTTGAGAGTTCCTCTTGAAATTGATTTCTAGTTTTAGTCTAGTGTGGCTTGAGAAGATACTTGATATGATTTCAATTTTTAAAAATTTATTGAGACTTGTTTTGTGACTTAAGATGGTATATCTTGGAAATGTTCTATGTACTGGTGGGAAGATGTATATTCTGCAGTTGTTGGGTAGAATGGTCTGTAAATGTCTGTTAGGTCCATTTGTTCTAGAGTCCAGTTTAAGTTCTGTGTTCCTTGTTGATTTTCTGTCTCACATACAATTTAATATGCACTTCACCCTTACCATACTTTCTGAGAAATATATTATTAGTTCTGTTTTAAAGATTAGAAAACAGAGACTTAGAATGACTAGCCAAGGTTAAACAGCTAGCAAATTTGGCATTAATGTCTAATTTTTCAGCCATGCCTTTCCATAACCACAAACTATAAAAGTATTCAATCATTTTGCACACCTCCTTATAATACTCATCACACTTGTAATAGTTTTTTCAATATGTTTTCCCTGTTTTAAAAGAGTAGGGACTGTCTTTTTTGTTTATTATTATATTCCCAGCCCTTAGCACAGTGCTTGGCACATAGTTAAACCTGAATAGGACTTGTAGGATGAGTACGAATTGATGAGTTAATGAATAAACTTACATTTTTAATTTACCATATTTAATTTTGTGTGGAATTTATATAGTAGATATATCTAAAAATTTGATCAGTTTGATAAATCATCAAGCAGATTCCTTGAGAATGCCAATGCTGTATTTTCTTGCAGAGTTAGAATAGATATCCCTGGTTTTACTGCACATATATTTCTTCCAGTAGAGTTAAGTCAATCCTGCTGGACTGAAACTGGTAACAATGTGATGATTATATATCAATGTGTCCTAACATCCAGTTGAAGGTCTGAGGGATTATTGGCAGTCCAGAAATAGCCCTCTTCATTTGTCTGAAGAATGTGAAAATAATAGAAACTTAATGTATTTTGCCTTGTTTAAGAAACATGACAGTGCTTCAAATTTGTCGACTTTGAAATCTCCTGTTGTTCTTCATGGCGCACTGGTGCTTGGCTGGCTCACTTAATCATTGTGGCATTAATAATGCCACTAGTGGCTTGAGGCTTTAACTGGGTACTCAGGCCCAGCTACAAAGAAAATGGGAAATCTATTAAGCCTTACAATAATGCTACTACTGAGCAAACAGAGGCTGAATGCCCAGCAAACCACAACCTTATTGAGATAAATAGAAAAAGCATTAGTTTTACACATTTAGATATGATTGAAAGAATCTGATTTTGAAATCTAGATGGAAATTGAGTGTTGATAAGGTTTGACATAAAAATATATTAAGGACATAACAAATCACATAATTTTATATACAGCCATTGTTCATGGAACATCTTTGATTATCTTAAACCAGCTTTCTCAGAGAAGAGGGCTTAGAAAACACATTTCTGACATATACTACTCCAACATAACACAAAATAGCACAAAACTTCCTTCCCTGCCTAGAGAGAATGAATAGAGGAGTAGAATGAGATGGCCATTGGAAATGCCATCTTCTTCCTTCTTGTTCCTTTCTCTCCTTGCACTTTTGGTAGTGAAACTTGAAGCTGGAGATTATATTCTCTTAGAAGGTATATTGGATTCTGGAAAGTTTGAGGGTCTAGGTAAGTCATAAACAAAGGAAAGACAAAGACTTGTTCTTTAGGCCTAGTACTGTTTTCTGCTTTTGGAAAGGAGGATTTTCACTGTTTTCTTTTGTGTGGTCTAGCTCAGATAATGAGAGTCAGAGGATAGGCAAGGATGTAGGATAGAGGCTATTAGGAAAATCTTTTAAATGTTCATTTTAAATTCCTTCTTTGTTTCCAGTAATGACTTCATGAGCCTTTTACTCTTAGTCTGGAAGATGTATATGTAGAGTGGGTGTGTGTGTATGCGCGTGCTTGCGTGTGTGTGCATGTGTGTGATGACATGGTGGGTCAGTTCTCTCTTCCTGGGAAGGCTGGAGTTGCTAAAATGTTCTCTGTATTTTTCATAATTTAAGTATTGTAGCCACTAATAATTGTAAAGACTGAACATTTGGCCAAGATGAAGAAGAACTCTTAACAATTGCTGATAGTTGGAGATTCCCACAGTAGATGTGCAGGTTCATGCTGGATGAATGATTGGAAAGGCAATGAGAATTCTGGTAATATATTAGGGATTAGCCAGTTAATGACTCTTTTTTTTTTACCTTGATATAACTTGCTTTATTATCATTACGTTTCCTCCTCCATTTTTTCTTCTTAAGTTTTTGGTTATAAACCTTATATCTCTTAAGATACTATAAATCTTTAATAGAACTGTTTAAACTTTGCGTGCTTGGTAGATGCTTAAACTACTGATGGTGGTAATTCTTATGCAGAATACTAGCTTATTTTCCTGCTTATATAATCTAACACTCAATGTCATAAGAAAGTACTGGCAGTATTTCTGCTAATCATTTATGTACTACAATTAAATATGATTTGGGACAATTTCAACAACTATCACATATTTATTGAAAACCTAGTACAGAGAGCTATGGACATCTAGTGAGTAGAGGCCAGAGATGCTGCTAAACATCATACTATGCACAGCCCCTAAAAAATGACTTAAAATGTCAGTAGTGTTCAGGTTGAGAAATTTTGATCTAATGATACAGCAAATACTTGTGGTCTGTTTTCCATATTGCAGACACAGTGCTAGGTGCTAGAGACAGTATAATCAACACAGCATATTTATTTCCACCCTGATGGACACATAGTTCATTTTGAAAGATACACTTTTAAAAGATACTGCTAAAGTCTACTAATTTCTTTTCTTAAGGAGGGTTATGAGCTGGATTCTAGGATATGATATAATTGGTACCAGAGGACTGACAATAACTGAACTCACCATTTGATAGATTTTGTAAATCCTGAATCCCTAGGTTTATTAGCTTTTCTGCATGTGCTCAGTCTTCACGTGCAGAGGATTAAAGGTGGTAAGACACACAGATATCTTCTTTAGAAATCTTACAGTATCTCATAAAGTCCAATGTACACAAAATACTTAAGGAACAAAGCAACTGTATGTATACGTATCATGGTGCTATAGGGCCATTGAATTTTAACCCTAATCATAACTTAACTTCTTTATTTCATTTTAATGAGTAAATGGAAGATCTTTAGGCATTATAAAAATAACAAAGAGAATAAGAACACATTATTCATTTCTCCATGTTCTTAGATTGCTGTCCAAGTTTAAGTATTTTATGCAAAGTTTTAATTTTAATATGAAAATAGTTTTATCCTGATTTTCTCCCATAAAAATCTGGTTTGCATTTTGTTGTAGTATTCACATTTATCACTTATAATGGCTCCATTAAATTCCATTGTACTGATGGACCATAATTTACATTGTCCCTATTGATAGATATTTATTGTTTCTGTTCTTACAGATGACAAAACTGAAGCCAGAGATATTAAATGGCTTAACTAAATAATAGGGTAACAGATACTGTCCAATCATTTAAAAATTGATATATAATGGATATAGAGAAGTCTAAAAGTTATTTCTCACTTTCTCTAGACTCCACAGAGTGGAAAAGACAATGTGTGATTGAAGATTCACAAGGGGTCTTGTTAGGGTCTCTGTCTGATCAATCTTATATAAATTATTACAGTAGATTCTTCCCCATCCTTCTTTTAATTTGGTAGACTTTCCTGGCTACTTCCTGTGTTTCATATGAAATATACCATTTTTCAGGGATTGAGGCCTGTGGTTCGGCGTGTTATAAGAAAGACTAATGTTGCAGAGAAGGACAATTAAAAGGAGAAAGACTGTTAGTTTTTTTATTAACATTCATTAATCTTGGAATCTAGTCATTTTTAGTTTGACAGTTTGGCAATAGGTGGTTTTTTTTGAAAAAGCAAAAAATAATTGCTTTGTGTCATATATTGAAGGTCTGAAAAGAGTACTGCTTTATAAAAAGCAGGAAGACACCATCAAACCTGAGAAAACTATCCTCAGTCTCTAGTAAAATAAATTAGTAGACTATTAGCAAGGTAACTTTTGCACATTTTACCTATTATTAATGAAAGCTAAAAAAAAAAGGGGATCTCTAAGGCAACAGGGGTAGAATGCACATGGAGATAATAGGTAAAATTCTCACTTAGTGTAAACTGCATTTTCACCTATTAACAATCAAAATGTCTTTCAGTTAGAGAAGAAATGTGTATCTGACATTACCGGTGAGTTTTTGCAAAACTGTACTTAGGACGTGTACTTAAGAAATGTAAGCATTATCATGAGGCATTCATATTTTTTCATTTCATTTTTTTCTATCTGAATTTGACAGGGGAGGCTTTTTATTTCTTTTAAAATAATTTCTGTACAGAATTCTGTATTTTTATATACACAATATTTTCACAGAGACTTTTCCCATTTAGTTCTTTCAATAACCCTGAGGCATGAGTGACTTTGTTTCCATTTTGCAGATAAGAAAACAGATACTCAGGGAGATTATACAATACACTATAGTCTAGATCACACAGCTAAGAAATAGCCCACATTTTCATTGAGGCTAAATCTTCTTATTTCAAAAGCCATAAAGTCTGAATTAGAATGCTACAGCTTAGAAAAGTCAAATTGATCATTTTTCAGTAAAATAACTCTACCTATGAACTCTTAGAATTGAATTTTTAGACGAGTCTGCATATTGAAATGTTCTGCTCTTATTTGTTAGCATTTATTATTTATTTGGATTTCAAAATGTTTACCATGAAAAGTATTATGGAAATAATAGTTCCATTCTACTGATGAAATGCCCAAACTATTCAATGAGGAAATTAAGATACTCACTAAGATCTAGAGACAAAGATCTAAGGACAGAAAGCACTTGGAAAATACAATTTTGGTGTTGCTAGGCTCTTTTTAAAAAGAATGATTTCTCTGATTGTAAAAATATGGAAATTTCGGACTCGGAAGAAAATTGTATAGAAGAACAGCAAAACGAAAATCACCTAAAATTCTACCACTAAGAGATAACTATCTCTATATTTTAGTGTCTTGTTACCCACTGTGTTCTATGGAAAAGTACCTAAGGAGATATTAAAATAGAGCTTCTTTGAAAATGTAAACAAGCAAATAAAAAAGAACATATTTCTTCACTGTAGAGCATCTGAGAGCATTTAATATGCTGTGATGCACTGTGGATCTCTAAGAGCAGGAGATAATGTGCAGGTTTGGATACTGCATATACAGGATGGGGAAGAGGAAGAGTTAAAGACTTAAAGGGGTTTGAAATGCAAGTTGTCAACAGTTGGGCTACCTGAAGTTTAAGAAAATAATTTATGTTAGTCTGATGGGCAAAAAGCAAGACACCTGTAAACTGTGAAAAACAGTGCTCATTTTGGGGCCTTCTTCTATGAGGTAAGCACTGAAGGTGCCAGCCTTTTTTAAAATAGTTGCCTAGTTAAACCTCCCTATGAAATATTATCTTCCTTGTACAGATTATGAAACTGATGCTTGTAGTCAAATGCCCTCCTGATTAATTACATTAGGAATAGTCTATCAGATATATGAAGAATAAAGATGAAAATATAAAATTCAATAATCAGAGTCTGATATATTTTCATAATTATTTTTTTTTATTTTCAGAAATATTTTATTCACAGCAAGAGCACTGACCTTTTCTTCAAGCTAAGTCCTTTATAAACATACAAATGGGCAATCGTTTTCTATGAAATTACCTTTCAAATCAAAGGGTAGTTGAACATATTGCTTAATATATATATATGTTTTTTCATTTAGGCAAAGAACATCGACTCGTAGACCAAAGTTTGCAGACCTACCTACCTTCCTTCCTCCTTCCTTCCTTCCTTCCTTTCTTCCTTCCTCCCTCCCTCCCTTCTTTCCTTCCTTGCTTCCTCTTCTCTTCTTCACTCCTTTTATTTTGTCTTTTATTTCATTTTATTTCAGAATATTATGGGGCTACAAACATTTTGGTTACATATAATGCCTTAGCCTCGCCTAAGCCAGGGCTACAAGTGTGCCCTTCCCCCATACAGTGTGCTCCACATCCATTTCATAAT
>CAUYRT010006143.1:0-40623 GCA_963574885.1 Lepilemur ruficaudatus | reverse complement strand
GTCTCTACTATAAATAGAAAGAAATTAATTGGCCAACTAAAAATATATAGAAAAAATTAGCCGGGCATGGTGGCACATGCTTGTAGTCCCAGCTACTCGGGAGGCTGAGGCAGTAGGATTGCTTGAGCCCACGTGGTTGTGGTTGCTGTGAGCTAGGCTGACGCCACGGCACTCACTCTAGCCCGGGCAGCAGAGTTAGACTCTGTCGCACAAAAAAAAAAAGAAAAAAAAAAAAAACCAGAAGCAATGTATTTTCTTGTGGTAAAACATACATAATATAAAATTTACCATTTTAAACATTTTAAGTGTATAGTGCATTACATTCACAGTAAGTATGTTCACATTCTTGTGCCACCATCTCCACCACCCATCTCCAGCCCTCTGTCCCCATTAAGCGCTAACTCCCCACTCCCTCCTCCCCCGCCCCTGAACCACCTTTCTCCTTTCTGTCTCTGTGAGTTCCATCACGCTAGGTACCTCGTACAAGTGGAATCATATCTGTCCCCTTGTGACTGGCTTCTTCACTTAGCATAATGTCCTCCAGGCTCACCCGTGTTATAGCACAGTGTCCGAATTTCCCTCCTTTTTAAGGTTAATGGCCACCGTATGTATGTGCTCTGGTGTGCGCTTTGGCATCATCCTGCATCACGAGTAAGCCCTGGCTGGCTGGCTATCGTCAGTCTCTGCCCCAGATCATAAGCTCCAGCAGACCTGCCCTCACCACTCAGATACTGCTGACCCGGCCCCCAAAGACAGCACTGCCCGCAGCACTGAGGGGGCTCACTACTGTGAGTCTGTGGAGTGAGTGTGTGAACAAATGTTCTGGATGTTTCCAGGGCTTTACCTTCATCCTTCGCTCTCACTCTGCCTGGGTGGCCTGAGCAAACTCATCCTCCACCGTGACTGCCAGGCCCCAGGGCTATGTGGGCATCCAGGCCCTGGGCCTCCCCAGAGCGCACACGTCTGAACCTGAACTCACCATCTTGCTACGGCCGCTCCTCCCCTGGGCTCCACCTTCCCAGGCCAGGAGCCCAGGCATCATCCTGGGCTTCCCCACCTCGCCCCCCACCTCTGACCAGTCACCACCCCTGGCCTGACCAGTCCACCTCCTGAATGTCTGTCCCTAGCGCTCCCTCCCTGCAGCCTCTGCCCTCACGTGACCTCAATGGCCTTGGCCTCCTCTTCTGCCACCCACCTTCCCAGCCATCAGATTCATGAAGCATTAATCAGGCCACACACCTCCCCTGCTCAAAACACTTTGCCGACTCTCCCGGTTCCCCAGCAGAGCCCACGCCCTTCTCTTGGTGTTCAAGGCTCCCACAATGTGACCCCTGCTGACTCCTGCAGTGCCACCATAGGACCAACCCCCAGGCTCTGTGGTGGCCACATGGACCTCTGAACGTGCCAGGCCTTCCCCTTACTTTGCAGGTGCTGTTCCTGCTGCTGAAGCCAACACCTCCTCCAGGGAACTTTCCCTGAGCCCATATCTGGCAGTGCCATTCGATGCTTCTAGAGTGCCCCATATATTCGACTACGTCCTGGGCAGGGCTGAGAGCTCCTGTGGCAGAGGCTGGTCACTCTTACTCATCTCTCTGAGTCCTGCACCTGGAACGGGGCCTGCACACAGCAGGTGCTCAGCATTTAATCCATTCAACTAATATTTTCCCAGCCAATGAATAAAATGGAGGCGGCACACAGAGGGGGTTCTCAGATCTAAGCTCAGGCCCAGGGCTGCTGGGGAGGTGGGAGGAGAGTGGGGAGGGATCCTGCCTTGGGGTGGCCTGGCCACTCTGTATTCTCTGCTGCTCAGGAGGGGACTTCCTCCTCCTCTGGGACAGCCATGTAGGGGTTCTCCACGGAAGGGTGGTATGTCCCAGGGTTACAGCTCTCTGGCCTCAGCCCCTTGTCTGTGAAGTGGGTTTGCTCACACCTGTCTGACAGCCTCCTGGACTCAAAATGGCCATTCTCAGGGGCCTGGGCCGTGACCTCACCTGCATCAGGGTGCGCAGTGACTCCACGTACGACTGCTCCGTGTCCAGCAGGGTCATGGTCACGTGCTTCCGCATGTCCTGTGGGGACAGGAGCAGAGGGTGAACAAGGGTCTTGTTCCTCTCAGACCCCATCTCCCGCAGCCACATGGGGCCCAGAGAACCCATCCACACTCTCTCCCTGGCCTTCAAGGCTTGCACTCCTGCCACCCAGGGCTCCTAGCTGTTCCCCCAAAGCCCTGGACGCCCTTCTGGCAGCCCTTTGCTTAGGTGCTCCAGCCAGGAATGCCCCGCCCCGTGCCATGTCTCCAATATACACCCCCCCCAGAGTTAGGCCCTCACTCCTCCACCCCAACCCACCCCACTGCTGTGGGCAGATCTGGAGGTCTATGGTTTACTTCTTGGCTCTCTGCCGGGGCTCATGAAAAAGACTCTTAAAAAATATATAACCATTCACATCTGCACAAGATGGTGCCTCCAGGCCACCACCCACTCTAGCCGCCAACTCGTAAAACCCTACCTTCAGGCTGAGTGCTATGGGGACATGGCCCACCTGGCTGGAGTGTCCTCTCTAAGAGCAGACACTGTCACCTCCTGCTACAGATGAAGACACCAAGGACCAGAGCAGTGACATCAGTGCGAAGGTCACACAGCTAGGTGGTGCCAGGGGTCAGCCACTCTCAGACCAGGAGGGACCCCAAGTCTCTCATTTAAAAAGGCTGAGCCCTCTTATGCACCAGGCCGTGTTCTAAGCATTATGTTATTAAATACTCCCAACCACCCTGTGAGGTGGATGTTATAATATTATTCTCGTTTTAAAGATGGGGAAAAGGAAACCCATACACTCATGCCTCTGTCCTGAGGATCTGACGATCTGAATTACAGAGTCCCCAAGCATCATCCAGCCTCTGCACTCACACCCCCAGGGACAAGGCAAGCTCTGCCCTATGGGAGGCTTTGCTGGATGCTAGCCCGGGAATGCCATCTCTGCCCTCATCCCCCTGGGAATGAGCTTACCTGCTGCCAGTTCCCACCAGTCTCTACACCTCCGGCCCCCTCTCCTCCAGGAAGCCTTCCCAGATGGCACCAGCCCAAGAGCTTCCCTTCTCCAGCAGGGATGGACTCCACTCCAGGTCTCCAAACTAACCCCTCTAATCCCTAGAGTGAAGCTGAGCAAGACCTCTAACTGTTCTAGGTGGCTCAAGCATCTGTCTGGACCCTGCATCAGGCTCCGGCCATCAAAGCCTGCTGGTTTGAGCAAACACTTTGCAGGAGGCAAAGCCAGGGTGAGTGTCCATGTCAGTGGCATCCCTCCAACCCCACCCCTAGGAGTCCCTCAGGGTAGCGACTCAGATTCAACCAGTGGGGATGCCTTGTCATTGCTGTGCCCAGGGCCCATGGCTGCTTAGTGGATCTGAGCCCCAGGCCTTGTCTGGCTTACCGGACCCAGCCATTGCTCATCCCTCTGCTTGTGGCACACCTACCTCAGGCCTCCCACTCCTGACCCAAGGACTCAGGGACTCAGGGCTCAGGCCTGTCCCCCAACGTCCTACAATAAGGCACACATGGAAAAGTGGGCTCCCATGCTAGGAACTCAGTTGGGGGGTTTGAATGACACTTCTTGGGGTTGGGGTGGGGAGGCTGGCTTGCCCCACCCTTGCCCGCCCTGTGCTCCGATGAGCTAGAAGGCACTGGGCCCTGCCTTAGGGCCCCCAGATACCAGACCATCCATCTATCCTCTGTGTTTTTGAGGCTTTTAAAAAAGCAGGGCAGCTTCTGGCAGGAGGTGGTGTAAGCCAGGCCGGCCCTAGGATGGAGAGCTTGGGACAGCACCAGGGCCAGGAGGGCCTTCCAAGGAAAGGCCCAGACACCCCATCCTGACCTGCCCCATCCCGAGGGACATCTCAGCATCTCACAGACATGGCTTTATTTCAGCCTCACACTCAGCTCTGTGACAAAGGTGTGTCATGTCCACTGCACAGATGAGGAGTCAAGTCAGAGAGGTGATGTGACTTGCCCAAGGTCACACAGCCAGTGATCAGCAGAGCCAGGACCAGAGTTTCTTCAGCCACCTCATGCTGAGTATCAGGGCCCCAGCACCCAGAGTTCTCTCCCAGACTGACCAGGCAGCCACGGGCCACAGGGTCCCCAGCTCTGCCCTTACTGGCTATGTGACCTTGGTGGTCACCTAACTACCCTGTTTCCACATTCTTCTCTACTTCATACACATGGAACTGATAACCCCTCCCTCTCAGCGCTGTGAAGGCGACAGGAGGCAGGGCAGCTCTGTACACACACACACACACACACACACACACACACGCGCGCGCGCGAGTCCTCAATGCCCATTCTCATTCTACCTCAGTGAGGCTGCGCAGAGCGCCGGGCCCCTCAGCCACCCTTCCCTGCCCACATGGTGGCCCGGTCAAGCCCAGCAGGCACAGTGAGGGTCAGGGTTCCCTGAGAGGCAGGGCTGGCACTGGGCCTGATGGCTGGGAGGCTGAGGTAACACAGGGAGGCTGACGCTGCAATGCCCGCCTCTCCCAGCCTCCTCCCTGCTGCAAAGCACAGTGGGCTGTCACTCAGCTGTCAGGTAAAGGCACGGAAAACAAGGCGAGTTCCCTGTGACTGCATTGAGCACCCCTCCACACGTGCCCGCACACGGGTGCAGTGTATGTGGGGGGGCCACGGGGAGGACAAGGGAAGCAGGACACGGACAACGCAGCTGTCAACCAGAACAGCAGGCCCACCTGTTCTGGGCGGGACAGCCCTGCAGGTCCAGCCTGCCCACAGGGCCCCTCACCCCTCAACAGCCCCATCCTCTGACCCTCACTACATGGGGCACTGAGGTGGGGCCGGGGGCACAGCAGGAAGACTGAGGGAGCCTCTCCTCGTAGTGTGATTGGGGCATCAGGACCCACCCGAAGACTGAGACCTTGATGTCCACAGCATGAAGACAGAGACACAGTCACACAGAGAGAAGCCATAAAGGGAAGATACGCCACACAGAGACAAAAAATGCAGCCAAGCCACCCAGCTGAGAACCAGGCCTTCCAGCCCAGAGACTTGAGACTGTTAAGACATAACACAGCACAGGAAGGAGGACAAACCACAGCCCCCACTGGAGCTGGCAGAGTGGCACAACAAGGGTCCAGGCCCACAGAGACACACAAAGACATGGAAACAGCCCCAGGAAGCTGCCCCCACCCCCACAGGGGAACACACCCTGAGCCAGGAAGAGGGACACCGCTGTTCCCACCACAGTATGACACCTCCAAGGCCTAGCAGTCCAGCAAAGGGAGAGGATGGCAAGGGAGGAGCAAACTGGCTATCCCCAGCACATACACCTGGGAGCTGCCTCCAGCCTGAGAGGAAGGCTGGAAAAACCTCTCCTTCCTGCGCCTGGGGACCCAGGATGCCCCTGGTAGCAGCCTCTGCTTCTACACTGACTCATTTCACCAGCAGAGTGCCACCAGGCCTTGACCCTCAGCGTCCTGCCAGCCACACCATCCGTTGCCAGGGCTCCTCGCCCTCAATCTCCCTGTCCTCATTGCTGGTCACGGAGCCTCCTGCCCCGTGGCCAGGCCCTGCGCTCCATGCCTACCCCAGTCTCCCCGGTCCGGTCCGCTGAGTTCTAGGCCGTGGCCCAAGTCCCTGGCTGCCCCTCCCCTTCCCCCGTACCTGGGCCTCCCCCGGCTCCTCCGAGTCAGCGCCGCTGCCCCCAGCCGGCTCCCCGGCGGGCTCCCCGGAGGTGGCGGCAGGGCCCAGATCGCGCATGTCTTCCAGCGCGATGGTGAACTGGGCCAGGGTCTTCACCATCTGCAGCATGCGGCCGGCCCACCGCCCGGGCGGGGGCGCGGGTTGGCGCAGGGTCTGGAGACACCCCCTTCCACTCCCCTCGCTCCCTCAAGGGCTCAGCCCAGCCGCGGCAGCGGTCTCGGTGTCAGTTCCAGCGTGGATCTGAGCGCTGCGACCCGGCCGGCAGGAAGCGGCGCTGCTGCCTTCTCCGCGCAGGGAGTGCGCCGCGGAGCCCCGCGCAGCGCCGCTGGGGGAGGGGGGATCCCCGCCCTCTCCGCGCCGCGCGTCTCTCCCCCTACAAGCCACACGCTGAGGACCTCGCACCCCTCCCCCAACACTGCGGGTCTGCTAGCGGACGCATCCCCCGCCCCAGGACACAAGTTGGCACACACTGGTGGACAAAGGCGTGTATATGACGTGACACGTACTTTCTGTCCACACCTGTATCCAATGTGGGCGCACACTGAACACAGATTCCCACCGAAGAGCCACGGAGGCGCGCACATACCTACACTGAGTAGGCCATGTGCTTGGGAACCTGCCCTCGGGCCTTCATCACTCTGCGCAAGCCGGTCAGAGTCAAGTCACACAGCGCAGTCCCATACAGATCTGAACCCTGACACACATGAACCTGATCCATCCCTGTGCGCAAAGACGCTTGCTTCCGTGTTCACACAACTATGGCTGGGCAGAAACAGGCACACACGCCCAGGCACACACGCCCAGGCACACCTATTTAGGGATGTGCACACATGCACATCCCTGGAAATTCCACATTGGCCTCTGACGAAAGGGAGGAGCACTTGAGCCTGATGGAGGAGACTGCCACCCAAAGGGCCCACCTTAAGGCACCCCTATCCCTACCCTTACCCTGCCCAGCTTGACCTGTGTCCTGTACCTGCCACAGTCCTGTCCTCTCCACCTGGCTCTGGCACTTACTGCCCCACACACCAGACTGTACTCCAGGATGTCTCCAAGAGGATCCTCAGAACCTACTTCCTCAAATCCTAGAGCGATGGCAGAACCTATCCCGGACCCATTTAATCAGACTGAGGGGCTGGGGTGCTCTAATGCACCCTGCAGCTGTGCTTCATGACTGGCTGACTTCATGTCCCCCTTAGTGCACTAAAGGCTCCCACACTCATCAAGTCCCCAACTGAATCCCTTTCCCAAACCTGCTTTCCGCTGAGTTTCCTATACAGTGGAGACATTCTGACCCCATCCATGACGCTGGGCCCAGCTATCTATTCCTCTCACCCTCTCGCTTGACTCCAGCCACTTCTGTTATAACTTCTAGAAAAAGATCATACTCTCTCCTGCCACAGGGTCTTGGCCCATGCCTTTTCCCTCTCCTAGGAATGCTTTTTCTTTTCCTTTAAGTCCAGTCTCCATGCAAATATCACCTCCTCAGGAAAACCCTCCCTGATCCCTAGATTAGGTCATGCGTACCTGCTCTGTGCTTTCAAAGATTCTGTTTTCCTCACCTTAACCAGGCATCACAGTTTGTAATTATACATTTGAGCAATTGATACATTGATGCCCATTTCCTCCTGGGAAACTATATGCTCCCTGAGGGCAGGTCCCTGTCCCTTTTGTAAGGTAGGGCACTCTGGACATAGTAAGGTCTGGCTAATAAGCAAGCCCCCAATAGCTCTTTCTCCTCCCTTCTCCCCACATGCCCAGCAGCCACTGACTGGGAGGGAGACCAGCCTGAGCAGCCTGTTCTGTTCCGAACTATCCTTCCAAAGGACCCTTTAGTATTGTTTACAGGGTTACAGTTTCGCTCCTTGTCCCCAGCCCTCCCCCCTTTTTCTTTTCTTTTCTTTTTTTTTTTTTTTTTTTTTTTTGACAGAGTATCACTCTCTTTCCCGGGCTAGAGTGTGTGCCGTGGCATCAGCCTAGCTCACAGCAACCTCAGACTCCTGGGCTCAAGCAATCCTTTTGCCTCAGCCTCCCAAGTAGCTGGGACTACAGGCATTAGCCACCATGCCCGGCTAATTTTTTCTATATATTTTTAGTTGGCCAATTAATTTCTTTCTATTTTTAGTAGAGACGGGGTCTCGCTCTTGTTCAGGCTGGTTTTGAACTCCTGACCTTGAGCGATCCACCTGCCTCGGCCTCCCAGAGTGCTAGGATTACAGACATGAGCCACTGCGCCCGGCCCTTCCCCCCTTTTTAAAAGCCTTGATTTTGTTTGAAGTACCTTCATAAAATGTTTTAAATAAAAGATAGTTTTCACCCCCTCCCCCCAAAGAAAAGTGCCAAGCCCCTTCTGTCCCTGGGTGGCAGAAGCAAAGGTCCTACAGGTGGTCCCCAAGCCCTCCCTGCCTCCACTTTGGACCAAGCAATCCAGTGGGTCCACCTGCCTCTTATCCTCCCAACAGGATGGATTGTGGGCTCCTCTGGGCATGGGGCCTGCTCTTCCTCCTCCTCTTCTCAGGGGTGGTATGTATGGGGGTGGGGGTCAGGACAGCCAGCCAAGTTGGGTGGTGGTTTGAGAAGGAGGATGGACAGGCCCATGGTCCAGTTCACATAGCCAGGTCCCACCCACATAAGCATGTGGACTGGTGGTCTGAGGGCCCCACCCCCGGCCCATTGCTTGGTCACGGTAGACACTTAACCCACATTTGGCTTTCTGTTAGAAATGAATATCTGCTCTCCCATCTCACCCTCTCTTGAACTATCCCACCTTGAGTGTCAATTTCTCAGCATAGTTGGGAGGCAGTGCATGGCTCAGGATTGTTAGGGAGGAGCATCCATTTCCTCACAGCTCCAGCAGTATGGGACCCTGCAGAGATGAATCTACCTTTGCTGGCCTCCCAGAGCTCCCAGGCAACACGCAAGGCTTCTCTCATAGGGCTCAGCAGAAGGAGTCATCTGCTTGGGGAAAAAGCACGCAGGAAGGGCTTTCTGGAGGAGGTAAGGTTTGAACAAGGTCCTGAGGGCAAGAGATCCAAAGGCATGTGGGTGCCCAGAAGGCAGAGTTCACTGGAGGCCCTTGTCACAGAGAAGGGGCGGGACTTGGTGCCAAAGGCACTGCTTGCTGCTGCTCCTTCATTAAGGGTGGCTAATTAGATCCAAGCTTGTTGTCATGGCAATGCGGGGGAGGGGTGGGGCAGGAAATGAAAGGAAACAGGAGCACATGGATTGGTCGGTTGCTTGGTCAGGGTCTCCAGGGATGGCCCCACAAGAGCACAGGCATCAGACCCCTTCAGGGTGAGGTCAGCTGGGGTGGGGCTGAGGGTACCAGGTGTACCCAGGCACCCTGTACATGTCTGGTTCCGTTTTTCCTCAGCTTCTGTTTTGGGTGCTGATTTCATTTTTCCTTTTGGGTATATGCAGTTGTTTAAAGTATGCCTGGCTCAGAATAGTTTTTGTAAGTGTGCAAGGTGGTTGGTGAAGGCCTGCCCAGCCCTCCTCTCTATACCCACACCCCACCACAAACACCTCCTCACTGACCAAAAAGGCCCCCACCTACTTCTTAGTCAGGGGAAGGCAAGAGACAGAGAGGGCAAAAGGGCTCTGTCCCACAAGACCACCCCCAACCCCAGGAGGAGTAGGCTAGGAACCCCACCTCTGTGGGACCAACCTTCTGCCAGCCCTGGGAACACCTAACCCTCCCTATTTCCACCCAGTCTGCTGACAACTTCCCCATCTCAGAAGGAATGCCAACACCCTGCTTGCCCACCTCTGGACATACCGCCCAGTCTGAGCCCCACCAGGAACTGCTGCATCTGGGCACTGCCCACTTAGGGGACACTTGGTCCTACAGCTGATGCTGGACTGATTGGGGGACCAATGATGAGAAAGGTTGAACATATGGATGGACAAATGGACGGACAGTGAGTAATGGCTGAACATATATAAGGATAAAGGGAGAAAATAATGATAGATGAATAAATAACAAGTGGATGGATAAACAGAACGCTCCATCGATAACAGATGAACACATGCATGGATACTCAGATGCATGGTTCAATGACGAATAGTTCATTGAATTTTTATTTTATTCAATTGTTGAGCAGTTCAATATTCATTGAGCACTTACTAGGTGCCAAGCACTGTGCTGGGGATTGATTTAAAGGTGAGAAAAGAGGCACCAGCACCACCAGGTACACGTTTCTCTTGTTGAGAAACGACAAGTGCGATGCAGGTTGCGAGGAGAAATCCGGGTTCTGGGGCAGCCGGTCTCATAAGGCTCCTGCGAGGTGGGCCTTGTGAGCTTCTGCACAGCTCTATATAAATATTTGTCAAGAGAGTGCCTGGGCCCCAGAGCTGCCCAAACTGAACACAGGGAACCCCATACTATTAGAATCCTCACCCATCACTGATGTTGCTCGAACAATTTTCAGGGCCCAGGCACCCGACCACTGCTTCACAAGCCCTGGCTCCTTTCATCCCCACAGCAGACCTACATCAAGGGCTCTGTTATTGTTACTCTCCCATCTTACAAGTTTCCTAACTGAGGTTTGGGGAGGTCACCTCGCTGGTAAGAGGTAGAGCCCAGCTGGCTGCCCGCAGAGCCCAAGCTCTTATCCCCCTCCCCTGGGAGGAGATCCCATCGCCACCTTCCCGGCCTCGTGCACTCCGCTTGGCTTCTCCCAGCCTCCCTGGGGCACTGGCTTCCTGAGTTGCCTTTCTCCAGCCTCCTCTGTCCCAAGACAGTGATCTGAACAGATTCTCCTGACCCAGGAAGGTTTAGATAGTAAACAAAATGCCACCACAGGCAAGGCTAGGATCAAGGAGGATCCTCTTCCCTGGGACCCAGCCCTGGCTAATGGCCCAGACTGTCTGACTCTCCTGACCTCACTGATGTCCACAGCACTGGATGTTCCCAACCTAATGGGCTATCCACTTCGCTGGTGGCAGCTGCCCTCCTCAGGTGCTCAGTTAGTCAATGAGACAGAAGTCCCAGAAGAGGGCCTTCTTGGTACAGAGATTAAGAGGGCAGGCACTGGAGCCAGATAGATCAAGATCAAATCCTGGCTCTGCTGCTTACTCGGGGAGTGACCTTGGCAAGACACCTCACCTCTTGGGGCCTCAGTCTCTCCATCTGTTCCTATCTGAGAGCCCCTTCCCCTTCTTCTCATCATCAGCTCCTTGTCCCTGACTTCCCAGCCACATCCTGTTCCCTACAGACCCTCCCTTCTGGAAGGAGGAGCCTTTCAAGGCTCCACAAAGTTCCCAGGCATCATAGGCAGCTGGGCGGGAGGCCACAGGGCTCCCTCAGGACTGGCTGCTCTGGGTGGGCATAATTCTGGGGACTGTGCGTCAGGAATGGGAAGGAGAGCTCAAGGGCCCGAGGAGTTATCAGGACCTTCTTGCAATGGGGATACCGCTCTGCCTAGGGGGTCAGTGTGTGTACCTGGAGGGGGGGTTATGAGTGATACCACTTGTGTTTCATCCACATGGACCCTCCACCTTTCTGTGGACACCCTCTGTCAGGGGTCTGCTGTGGACATGAGACTGCACGGCCAGTTTGAGGGTGTTGGTCCATGTGTTTCTATGGCAGAGGTAAAGAGTGAAGAGGCCACTTCAACAATAACCAAAAATAGTTATAGTTCATTTACCAAGCACCTACTATGTGCTAGGCACGGGCTAAATACTTCACATCACTGTCCCATCTTCTCCTCATAATCATCCCAGGTAGGTGTGGCAGATTATATTTTTCCAAGACAGCTACCACAATATTTTCCATTCCATATGCTATACCTACAATGTGGTGCTGACACTCTTCCCATAGAGTGATGAGGTCCAGGTCCCCTCCACTTGAAAATGGGTAGAGCTTTGTGACTGCCTTGACCATAGAGCACAGCAGAAGTGATACTATGTGACCTCCAAAGCTGGGTCATAAAAATGCCATGTACTTCCACCTTGCTCGCTTGGCTTGCTCATTCTTGAAACCCAGCCTCCATGTTGGGAGGAAGCCCAGGCCATATGCAGAGGCCACGGGCAGGCAGCTATTCCAGCTGACAGCCCAGATGAAGTCCCAGCCAAATGCCAGCATCAATTGCCCGATTTGTGGGTGAGATTGCCTTCAAGGTGAGTCCAGCCCAGCTCTATCTGACTATAACTGCAGGAAAGACTGAGTGGCAACTAGCTAGCTGAGGAAGCTAAGGCTTGGCAAGGTGGAGAGGCCATGGACATGTAGGTAGTAAGTGGAAGAGCTAGAATATGAACCCAGGGTCCTTATCATGTTGACGGGAGAAACAAAGCAGGGAGATGAATTCTGCACAGACTCAGTTTTCATCTATTGGCACAGAGGGGTCCAGCCAATCTTGGCAGCACTAGAAAACCTCACCACCGCTTCCAGAAATTGTCCCTGCTGGCCGAAAGGAGGGTCGAGGTGGTAGGTCTCATTCCCTATGCTGGGGCTCAGGACCAATTCCTGGCTGCGAACCTAACTAGTGTACCCCCTGGCCCAGAGGAGACCCCTACCCACTGTTGACTCCCTCCTGGACCTCCAGGAGTGATGTGCACTCCCCATATCCTTAGTGGCGACTTACTTCTACAGCCAGCTAATGCTTAGTGAGGTGCTGTTTCTCATGTATTATCTCACTGAATCCTCACACGAATCCTTGGAGTTATGTATTCCTGTTATCACCATTTTACAGAGGCTGCGAGAAGTGAAACAACTTGCCTTGTGACAAAGCTGGGATCTGACCCAAGTAACTGGCATATCAGAGAAGTTGAGCGACTTTACCAGGGTCACTGAGCACATAAATGGGGATTCAAGCCAAGCCCACAGTACCTTGAATCAGGAGGTAGGGGGCTATATTCTTTTCCCTGGATGGCTGGGAGACAGAAATAGGAGGGAGGTCTCAATCCTCCCCCTCAGCTATAAAACCCATAAAAGCAGGGACCAGGTCTCTTGACATACAACAGGTGCGCAATACATATCTATTAACTGATAGTCTTGCCCTGTAACTTTAGCTACGTTCCCCCCACTCTGGGATTCAGTTCCCCACTCTGTCAACAAATGGGGGAGGAGGGAAGGTGCAGGTGGACTCTAATTTCCCACCAGGCTCCCCGAGTGGAGGAGGAAGTGATATCACGCCCAGAGACGGGACGACAGTCTGACCTTCCCAATTTCAGGCATCGGGATCAAGCCTTAGGATTTAGTGAGGAAGCTGGGGCTCCCGACACTGCACTTCCAACAGACGCCCACAGGTGGCAGCAGAGGCCCGCATGGCAGGGGCTGCGATGCATGTGGTTTGAATTTAACTCCAGTCGTTTTTTCATGTGGTTTTCTTTCCCTTTCTTTCTTCTCTGCAACACCCGCCCCTCCCAATATCACGAAAATGCAGCTGGACCTAGCCTGTGAAAGAAAAGTTTCTTAACATCATGGATAATGGCCGGAAGCAGGAGGTGGGGGTAGGGTAGTAGACAGACAGACCCCCAACAGATGTGGAAAACATCTGAGGAGCTCATAAATGCTGAATTTAATCATCTTGTTGGCCCAAGAGGCTAGGACTGTCACCCCCATTTTACAGTCAGAAAAACCCAAACCCAGATCTTCTGGGTGCCACATCTGAGTCTTGGGTGCCGGATGCCCAGCCCTTGGCAGCTAGAGGGAACGCCATTGGGAATCTGATGAAGCCTTAGGGTAGGACTTGCTAAATCTGGCAACTCCTACTTTAGGGGCTCCAGGAAATGCACCCACACACCCCTACACACACATATTGGTCTGGCTAGTGGCCCCAGTCCTCATCCTGTGGATGAGCTGACCTCCAGGGGCCCTCTTCTCCAGTCTAAAAATTATTTCATTCAAAATGACCTTGCTCAGCAACAGAACGGTGCACAGGGAATCAGGCACATGTGGTCGGGGCCCAGCACCACCACCTTCTGGCCGTTACCACTCCTTCCTTTCAAAGCCTCTGTTTCTTTACATGAAAAAGGGAGGTGACCACCTCCTACTGCACCATAGGTGCTTGGAAAGGAGGGCTCCCTCCCCTCACCTCCGCCCAGTCCTCCAGCATGCAGGGAGGCTGGGATCGTGGGAACGGAAGTTATCCAGGGTTTGTTTCCAGCCCCTCTGTTCCCTCCCTCCCTCAGACCCAGGCACAAGGGGGGGTTCCATTTGTGTGTTGTTGGGTGGGATGGGGTGTCCTGTCTCGGGGGTGGAAGATGACTCACTGGGCTGTGGGCCAGGCACCCTGGGAAAGGCCAGGCCAGCCTCAGGCCAGAGCCCCAGGGAGCGGAGAGGCAGGGCCTGCCCGAGCTGAAGATAAAGCAGGGGCTCTCAAAGCCCACAGCCAAAAGAAGCCATCTTCCCCACTTACCACAGTTCCAGAAATTCCTCTACTCAGGCCACCAAAGGCCCAGGGAAACCTGAGGTATAACCAGCCCCTGCCAGCCTACTCATCTGACCTCCCAGCCTCGACAGCCAGGCTCGTCTCTTCATCACTGCCCCAAACCAGGCTCATCCCCACCTCTCCACCTCTGTCAGGCTGTCCCCTTGCCTGGGTCACCCTCCTTGCTCTTGACCCTGTTCAAGACCCATCTAACTTTTACCCTCTGCCTCTTCCAGGAAGTCTCTTTTAAATCTTCCACCCTCCCTGACCTCTTCTTCCTCAGTGACTCCCCCCACTACAGACCAGGGCACTGAGCAAACTGCCCTGTGATACTCCCCAGTCAGCAATCTTGAACATATTGGAGACCCACAGTGTGCCAGTCTTGCACGCAGGCAGGCTTGTGCTCAGGGTACTAAGGGACATGTAATAAAGTCTGTGAGCTCCGAAAGGGAGGGAGGCCTCTGCCTTGTTCCAGCAGTGCCCTGCCTAGAACAGTGCCTGGCACAGTAGGTGCTCAGTGCACATTTGTGAATTAGTGGATGGAGGAAAGCAGGTATCGGTCTAATGAACATGAGCAGCAAGTTTAGAATGTGCATGTTCCATTTCCCCTTGAAGGAGAGAAGCAGACAAGGGACCATTTTTTCCCATTTGACAAATGGGCACTGAGGCCCAGAGAGAAAAGTGTCTCATGACCCCCAGGACAGCAGGCAGTCAGCTGAGCTAGAGCCAGCCCAGACTGGGCCTTTGGGGCTCTTCCACTGAAGCTTGTCCAGAGAGGCCCAACCAGCTGGGATGCACTGTAGCCCCAGGTGACACTCCTGGCGGACAGTAAGTTCTATCCATCAGTCAGTCACTCCAGCTCTGGCCCTGGTGACCCTGGCCCAACCCAAAGCCCAGGGAAGTCCCCTCCCTTCATGCCAGGGTGGTCATGATGCCCAGGGGCAGTGACCATGTCCTGTTTAATGATCCCTCCACCCCAACTCTGGCAGAAGTGGTCTGACCACCAGTAGCAGTTTGAGCTTCTAGGCCTTACTGTACTTTATCCACAACTGGTGACCAGCTCTAAGCCGTCACTTCTAGGAAGCCATCCTGATAGCTCAGAACTGCCCCCTCTCCTCCTTTTTCTCAGCTTTTGGAGTTGCATCCTTGAAACCTCAGGGTCTCTCTAGTCTTATTGCTATGATTATTGACAATAAATGGCACCATCCTTTGAGTTTACAAAATGTTTGCAGGGTGTAATCTCATGAGACCCTCCCAGCAACTCTGTAGGGAAACCAAGGCTCAGTGAGGAGCCGTAGCTTGCTCAAGTTCTCAAGACTAAGAGGTGGTGGGGCTGGGGCTCACATTCTCCCTCTGCCACTGACATGCTGTGGGACTTTGGGCAAATCACTTAACCTCCCTGAGTCTGAGAACAGGAAGAGCACAAAAGCAAAGCATAGAAATAGGTGACATCTATTGAGGGATTTCTTTGTGCTGCTTACTAAGTACTTCACAGGCATTTATTTTAATCTCAAGATAAGCCTCCTGGGTAGTAGGCCCTATTATTATCATTTTACAAGGAGGAGGAGGAGGCACAAGGAAGTTAAGTATCTTGCTCAAGGTCTCTCAAGCAGGCAGGACTCCTGTCCCCAGGAGACCCCAAGTGGAAGGGGAGTCACAATAGCTACATCCAGCCACAGTGCCAGGACAGAGGGGCACCTTCAGGCCTAAGGGATAACTCTGACAGCAGCCCAGGCTCCCAGCACAAGGAAGGCGCATACATGGCCTTTTTCACAATGGAGAAAACAGGCGACAACCTCAAGGTCCAACCACAGGGAGGGCCCAGTGAGTCACGGCACTTACGGAGATCTTTGAAATCTATGAACAAGTGCTCAGGTGTAACGGCAAATGAAATAAGCAAGAAGCACACACACTGCACCATCTCAGCATTATTTAAAAAATAAACACAAACACACACACATGGAAAAAAGGCCTGGAAGGAAAAGATACCTGCCCAACCTCCAGGAAGCCCACATCTCATCTATGCCTCAGTTTCTTCATCTATAAAATAGACAGTATAAAGGGCTTATTTAGCACAGTGCCTGGAGAGCATTAGATAAATATTGGCCGTTATGCATAACCAGAGAATCTTAGAAGGCAGGCCATCTCACAGTGCAACTGGACCAGCCTCCTCTCAGGGCAGGCATCCCCTGGCAACCCTTGCTTGCATATCCCCAGGGCTGAAGAGCTCACCCCCTCCAATAGTACCATGGTAACTCCTTGCACTATGGGCGTGTCTGCTTGGGAGAAAGTCTAAGCTGGGTTGGACCCTGCAGTATCTGGGTAGCCTTAGCATTGGATGGCAGTGACCTTGGGAAGGATCTTCCTCCACCTCCCATTCTAAAATCTTTTGGTCTCAGACCCTTCTGTGAGTTGCTTCTCCAGGTGAGAGGTTGGGAGAGGTTTTCTGGGTAGCTCTCTTGTCCCCAGCTCAGGTGACCACCTCCGTCCCTCCTACTCTCTGGGATAACAGTAGCATTTGTTGGCAGTACTTTGTGCCTTTTCCATTTTCTCCGTTGGAAAACAAATGGGAAGCCAGCTGGGTTTGACCTTCTCACCACCCCACCCCCAACCCTCCAGTCCCCCAGGCACAGGAGGCCCTCTCTGCCTCAGCCCTGGACAACAGGGCCTGGTGGAGAGTCCTAGAGGAGGGGCCCTGTGAGCTGGCTGTTGCCATGGTAATCGCAGCCCTGGAATTTGACCACTGGGGCCCAGAAGTGGGGGTGGGGAGTTGGTACAGGCCATGCAGGGGGCAGGGAGGAGGCCCAGGAAAGCCAAGAAGAGCAAGGCAGGGCAGAGGTCCAGGGGCCTCTCCATGGCCTCAGTTTCCCCATCTATAAAGGAGGAAGAGGCACAGATCTCAAGATCTCTCTTTCTGGCCCTAATCCAAATTGGGACCTGGGTAAGGGCTGGGGGAAAGAGGCAACCAGGACAAGGCCAATTTCCTCCTTTGATGGACAGGGACCCCAGGGGACAGGAACTCACCTAAGGTGATACAGCAAGTCCAGGGTAGTGCCAGGACTAGATGCTGGGGAGTGTGGTCTGTCCACTCTGGCTTCCCTATTTCTCCATAGGAGAGGACAAGGGTGCCTGCTTCATGGTAGGGAGAAGAGGACGCCCCTACAAATGGCTATGGTTGGACTGGGCTGGGCCCACAGTCCTGAGACAGTGGATGATGTGCCCGCCCTCAGAAACCCCTGGCATTCCTGGATCTGGAAGGCTGGCAGAGGGCCCGCCCCCACCCCCACCTGCTGTGCCAGGCTGCAGTGGATATTTTTAAATGGGTGCCCGCCCCTCTCTGCCTTCCCGCCTACCTACTTCAGAACACAGCAAATTCTGCTGCCAGACCTCCATCCACTTTGGCCAAGCCTGAATGGGCACTGCCTAGATCCACTGCCATCCTCAGTGGCTCCACCTCCAGGACAGCCCCTCCTGCTAGCCACCTCTTCCCTCACAGTAAGCCCAACGCCCCTCCCAGCTATGGTACTTTAGGCCCAGAGAGGGGATGGTAGACTTGTCCAAAGTCACACAGCACAGATGAGGAATTTGGGAATGCTGTGCCACCACCTTCAAATGCCCACCAAGTCCTACTGGTGCCACTTCAGGCCCTTCTTTTCATCCCTCTGCCATTGACCCTCAACAGCCACAGCCTTGCTCCCCTCAGCTGGCCTTCACACCCACCCCAGAAAGACACTCTCATCCTGACCAAGTTGCTCCTTAGCTTAAAATATCTGCCATCTGGGAAAAAATGGAGTTGAAGCCATAACTCACACTACACACCAGGATAAATTCCAAATAGATCAAAGATTTAAATGTAAAACAAAACAAGAAAACTTAAAATGCCAGAGGAAAACATCAGAGAATTGCTTTATAACCTTGGAGTGGGAAAGGCCTTTCAAGTCCAGAAGCCATAAAATAAAAACTTGATAAGTTAGGCCACATAAATAAGACCTTTTGCATGACAAAAATACACCATAAACAAAGTCAAAAGTCAAATGACGAATCAGGAACAAAATATTTGCAACTCACAACCCAGACAAAGCACTAATCTCCCAAATATTTAGAAAGCTTCCTAGAAATCGATTTAAAAAAAAGACTAAAAATTCAATAGGAAAATGAACAAAGGGTACTAACCATTCACAGCAAAGGGAAACCAAATACCTCCTGGACATCGAAAAAGATGCTCAGACTCACTCATTATAAGATAAATGCAAATTAAAATACACTGAAACATCATTTTTTCACTGATAGAATTGAGAAAATATTCAAAGGTCTGAATTGGTGAGGTTGTGGGGAAAAGGGCTTACATCCTGCTGGTGGCAGACCCCCATGGACAGCAGCAAAATGAGAATCACATCTCCTCTCTACCCCAGTGACTCTACTCCCCCAAGCAAAATGACCTGTGAACAAGCTCATTCAGTGCAGCACTGTTTCTAACAATAAAAGACTGAAGAAACCTAAACATCCTTCACATCTGGTTCCATACAGTTTGGTAATCTGTACAATGGAACACCATCCAGTACAAAAAGGAACGTGGACAGTCTCGAAGTGCTGAATCTGCTGGAATTTGCAGGTAGAAGGATTCACAAGAAACTACTAACTGGGTGGCCTGGGGTCAGGCAGGGTAGGTGGTAAGGAGCTGGGTGGGAAGAGGACTTTTTATTCTTTTTGATTTTTCTTAACCAGTTGAATATATTATCTATTCAAAATATTAAATATATAGATTGAATTTTTTTAAAAAATCCATCTTGTAATCTGGCCACCGCTGCCCACGCCAGCCTCATGTCTCAGCTCTGAACAGCTTTTACATCCTTCATCTTCCTTCTCCCTCCTGCAGGACCCTCTAGGCTCTTCTAGCCTCAGGGCACCTCTGCCCCAGCCCTGATTACTCCCTAGTGACACAGGCCTGGTGTCTCTGTCTCTATGTCTACCTCCTCATAAACTGGGCAGTGGCCTGTGTTCCCAGTCTACATACAGAACCAGGTCCTAAGTTGGCTCCTGGGGAATGAAAACTGCACGGAAGAATGGAGGTGCCACTCTGGGGCCCTGAGTTTAGAGCTTTCTCCCTTCCGTTGCCTCATCATCTCCTCTTGGACAGTCCCAGTCTCACATGCGGTGTTCCTCCAGGAAGCCCTCCCTGTCCTGCTTGCATTCAGACAGGGGCCTGGCCCTCCAGCCCTTTCTGCAGAGAACTGTCGAATTCCTCCTTCAAGCCAAAGGCCCCCACCTCCACTTTAGGCTGAGTGACTTCAGGGCTGGGCTTTGACTCAGCCAGAACTTGGAAATGAGTCCCCAGCTTGGATGAAGGCCCTGGAGTCAGAAGTTGCTGGGTGACCCTGGCACTCCTGTCCCTCTCTGGGCTCCCATCTGTATGGCGAGGAATATGGACCAGCTGATCCAGAGTCGGTCAGGGGCAGCTTTACAGCAGGGTGGGTCCGTCCTCCTCCAGGCAGCTTGGCTCCTTTCCTACGGAGGGCGCCTGGGGGATTCCCAGCCTCCCTCAGGGAACTCAGCTCATCCCCTACCAAAGATGGCTCTCTAGGCTACCCTCAGGGATCCATCCACTTTCCTCCATCCCTGGGACCCCTCTTCAGCCAGGCCCAGCCACCACCCTCCTTCCCCTTCCAACCTGCTTTATGGCTTCCCACTGATCCCCAGTGGCCTGTGGTCCAGCCCAGCCACCACAGACATAACACACTAAATTCTCACAACCACCCTATAATGGGTGCTGTCATCATCCCCATTTTATAGGTGCATAAACTGAGCCACAGAGGGATTAAGTACTCACTTATGGTCACACAGCTAATAGGAAGAGCAGGATTTGAACCAAAGCCATCTGGCTCCAGTCTGTTCTAACCATTATACCAACCCAGCTGGATACAGAATCAAATCCAAGTACTTGGGGTAACCCCCAACACCTTTAATGACCTGGCCCTCATGGATCCAGCAGCATCAAATTTCCTGACCAGTATCACACCCTGGCTGCAGCTTGTTCTGGCCATAGTAGTTCCTCCAACCTATCACTCTCTTACACCCCTAGGCCTTTGCACATCCTGGTCTCTCTGCCAGGGGAGAGAACTTTCTATTTCTATGTTTGGCAATTTCCTACTCATGCTATGTTTTTGGTGGCCAAAGAAGTAGGAGCCTAGGTGATATGGTGGGCCAGGAAGGCTGGTGCCTAAGGTGAGCAAAGCCCAGGTCCTGAAGAGCCTTGGGATTCCCAGCCCCAGAGCTCAAGCTTTCCAGACACTTGCTCACACTCTTCCTTTTACTCATGCTAAACTCTGGGGAAGTCTTTCCCAATTCTAACCTAAATCATCTCACCCTAGAAGAGTCAGGAGGACTCTTGAGAAGGCTCCTGGGCCCCTAGAGAAGGTACCAGCCTGTCCCCAGTGAGTGTAGCTGAGCTAGGCCAAGACAGTGCACAGTCTCGGAGCATGGCTAGTGGCCAGCTCCAACCTCCCTCAAAGGGCCTGTACCCCTTCAGGGGGCAGCAGTGGACAGGCGGGATCTTGCCACCACTCCAGCAGGTTGTCCTCCAGATCAGGTGGGGCCCCGGGTGGAGGCATCGCCTGCTCACAGGAGCCCTGAGGCTGGGTGGAGAGCTCCGGTCAGCCTGGCTCCCTCTGGAGACACGGCCCGCAGCAGAGCTTATCCCTGCCCAGGAAACTGGCTGGCTGAACTTTTGAGCCTGCAAAGATGCTAAAGGGAGAGGCCTGTCTTGCTTTAAGCCCCTCATCAGCCTTCCCTCTGCCCAAAACAGGGGTTTTCTGACTGAGTCCTCAGGGCTCCATGCAAGTACATGGGGTAAGACGTGGTCCAGGGGACAGACATGCCCCCGCCTTCACTTAAATCAATAAGGTTGGCCTATTTTATAGTTCTGGGTCAAGATTCCTCTAGAATAAAGGGTTCCACTATTTTTAAATGCTTGGAAATTCCTGCCCTGGGATCAAGTCCAGATTTTCAGGCCTGGCCTTCAAGACTTTCCAGGGCCCACCTGACCTCTCCAGATCAGGGAGCTTTTGTGGCAACCCAGACACTCTAGGGCTTGTCCAGCACAGGCCTCTTTGCAGTTGTCTCTGCCTGAAGGGCCCTGGCCATTCCTGCCTGTCCAGGCCCCACTGGTCCTTCAAGACTCCAGCCGCTGCCCAAGTTAGCCTCCGCTGCCCTCACCCTTCTTGGCCTTCTCTGACCTCCAGTTCTCCAATGGTGTCCCTGGGGCAGGAACTCCTTTTTAGCCCCCATGCTAACCCTGCACATACAGGTATTGGTGGTCTACTGTGGAACTGAATTTTATAGGTTACCCTGGGTTCCCCAGGCCCAGAGTGTATTCCAGAGTTACTTTCTCATGGCTAGTTAGAAAAGCTAGGAGCAGTCAGTGCACAGTCACTCCAGTGACAGTGAGCACCCTGTTCTCAGTCCAGTGGCTGGGCTCTCCCCACGAGAGTGAGGTCTGCTTCCAGGCAGGAAGTGGGCTGAGGCCCTCTCCCCACTTATTTGGTTCTAGTATCCGCTACCCAGCCCAGCCCCTTGCCGAACACTCAGAGGGTTTCATGCAGGGACAAATTGCTCTATTCACATTTCTCCAGATGGATAATGCCTAATTACATTACTTGTTAAGTTGACATCTGGTTGCCTTGATCTACTACTGCAACTTTGCTGTCACCAAAGCTTGCTCCAGGGAAGGTCTGAAGGGTTCCAGGCTGGGTCCTCACTCCTGATATCTGCACAGATGTCTTTGTGGGTATAGAAATCTGCTGGGGATTGAAAAGCAATGTGTGTGTGCACGTGCACATGTGTATACATGCCTATGTGTTGTGTACCTCTGGCTTTGCCCATGTTGCGGTGGGTGGGGGTCTGCTGCCAATGTACCCCACAGTGTAGGATTGTTGGTTTCCATGTCTCCCCTCCAGCCCGCGGGCTCTGTCAGGGCTCCTCTCAGCATCTCCAGCCTGAGCACAAGGGCCAACCCTGGCCTTTCTTCCCTAATACCCACAGCCCAGGCCTGGCCGCACAGCGGGTGGCCTGGTGACGGAGGGGAGGGGACCACAGTGCTGCCTGAGGCCCAAGAGTTAAACTTGTGGGACAGAACTCAGGGCTAGGGGCCCAGAAGGAGACAGGGCAGGAGGCCGGGGGTGGGGGAGTCAGCTTGGGCTGGCTGTGGGTCTGGGCCTGGACTCTTTGTCCAAATATGGAAGGTTTTTTTGTCTCCATTTGAGTCACGCCGGCCATGGCCCAAGAGATCTGCTTTCCAGATACTGCAGACGGGACTGCGCCACACTGCCTGGCCTGCCTACCCCCCTTCCTCTGCCCGTGGCCCATCTCAGCACCTTCCCAACCTCCTGGGCTGAGCTCTTTCTGCCAGCAGAAGGCCTAGCACTCACCTTGGCTGCTCTCCAGCACCAAGAAAAAGGTCCCTGGGCCCATGAAGGAAGGAAACCACTCATTCCTTCTGCCTGCCCCTCACCTCCTCTCACCCCTGAAAGGCCCCTCAAATGCAACCAAACCATGGAACTAATATGAACTGAGCAACTACTATGTGCTACTTCCTGGGGCTAGGACTGTGGACTGTGAATCCAATGAGGTCATGACATCCCAAGCAGAATCCATCCTCTCCTGCTGTGCCCACCTTGGTGATGGCACTGCCCCTCACCCCAGCGGTCCTGAAGGCAGGAGCCCAAGCAACCCCACGGGTTCTGCAGCCAACTTGTCAGGGCCCGAACAGCCTGAACTCCAACCCTGCCACTGAACTAGCCTTCCGAACCTGGGCAAGCTGCCTCACAGGGTGTGCCTCAGGGTCCGCATCTATAAAACAGGGAAGACAGTACCTTCCCACAGCGTTGCTGTGAGGACTGAGTTAATACATGTCAAGTGTTCAGACCAGCACCTGGCCCACAAGAAGAGCTTTACAAGCTTTGCTACCACTACTGGTGACTCTCTGCCCCTTGACCTGTGCCATATCTGGTCAGGGACGATGGACCAGACCTCTGAAGACTTTTTATTAGCTTCCGCCCTGATGTCTCTGCATTAGGCAAGATTCACTCCCCCAGCCTTGGAGTGAGGCCAGCCCGGGTTCAAATACCACCTCTCTCTTTCTGGGGCCTGTGCTAGGCACCTCACCCTCTCTGGGCCTCAGTGTCTGCTTCCTTCCCCCATCCCCAATCAGTACTGACACAGGACAGTACCCTTTGCTCATCCTGCCTGGTGCCCAAGGCAGAGCCAACATAGGGCTGGGCAGGGTGGTGAGGGGAGCCTGGAGTAGCCTGGGAACTCCCCTAGGACAAGGCTCAGCTGTCCTCCTGCCTCCCCCATGTTATTTATTTAATAAATGTGTACTGAGGCTCCACCATGTGCCAGGAACAGGAGGGCTTGGCATGGGTGGGGCCACCTGACCAGAACTAAGTATTGGGTCAAAGGGAGAACTGGGGCTCCCACCCACATCTGCATACCCCAGTGCCTTTGAGGTCTGCTCCCCACTAAACAGAGAGGAGCTGCCATGGCTGTGTGTCCTGGGGTGGGGGCAGTTCCCCACACCTGGGCCGGGAAGCTGATGGGGACACAGGCCTACACAGGGGCCTCTTCCAAAGGCCAGTTCCTGGCCTGGGGTCTCTGTCTGGCTCTGCCACGGGAAGCAGGGAGATATAAAGGGTCAAAGGAGACAAGAGACAGAAGGAGCAAGGCCCAGTGAGGAGAGAAGGGTGAAGGACAGAGGAGGAGAGGAGGGAAGAAGGCAAGGAGACCCCAAAGAGAGAGGGGCCTGGTGTGAGGGAGCAGAAGAACCAGACCCCCAGGAGGGCAGCGAGGCCCTGGGCCCAGGTGATGAGGTGAGGTGTGCGGGATGAGCACCCTGCCTGGCCCTTCTCCTCCTCCTCGTCCTCCTCCAGTCTTGGGGCCAGGCCCAGGACTATATTTAGCTGGGGCTGAATTTAGCTGTTTCCTCTGAAATTCCTCACCCGCCCCAGGCAACGCCCCCGCTGGCCTTGGGGAGAAGCCTGGAAGCGGCTGGTCCAGGCAGGGTGGGGGGTGCAGGAGCAGCGAGGAGCTAGCAGGGAACTTAGAGAGTCTGGTGGGTAAACAGGCTCAGCTCAGGCCCCAAATCTGAGTTCCTCTTCTCCCGACAAACCCCTGCCCTGCTCTTCTCCAGGAAGGCCTCTGGCGCTGCAGGGCCAACAAAACAGCCTTGGTCTTGGGGGTCTGTGGTACAAATATCACAATGGTTCTTTGTCTCTGACTACAGGATCCCCATGAGCACTGCTAGCAAGACTGCCTATCTGTCTACCTACCAGTCTCTTGACCTCCAGCGCTGGAGAGCCTGCATATTCCAGAGCTCTACTAGACTCTGCCACATTTGGGACTCCTGCTTCACAGATGGGGAAACCGAGGCAGAGTGACTTGTCTTGGGTCAGCGCCAGCAAGGCAGCACAGGCCTGCTCCCTACACCTCACTTCTCCTGGAAGGGCCAGATTGGAGGGTTGGCGGAGCTCTGCTGCTCCCCAGCGGCCCTCTTGGTGGCACTCCCACCAGAGCAGCAGGCTGGAGTCAGACAGGAGGCACACTGGGCATGGGCAGCGACCTGAGCTGGCGCAGAGCCCCTCACCCTTGCAGAATGCAGAGGAAAGTTCTACTCGGAAACAAGGGGATGACTCAGACCCTGCATCCGGTCCCACTGCCCATTTTCTAACTCAAATAAGGGAGGTGGGTCCTGCTCTCCCACCCCTGTTTCTGATAGGACCCTTGAGCCTAAATTCAAATCCTCATATTGTATCTCCCAATCACCTCCCCAGTCTGTGCTCTTCTCACCACCTCCACATCCTCTGCTCCCCTAAGCTCAGGATTCTCCCCTCCCGGCGCTATCTAGTCCAACCATCACCTCACAAGCAGAGGCTGCGCTGTAACATGCAAAGCTGGCAGTGCTCTTTCCCATCCTTGCCTCCTCCATGGCTCCCCACGCCTAGGCCATTGAACTCGGCACTCAAGGCCTTCAGTCTGGCTCCTCCCTATGTGCTCTGGGGGAACTGAGACCTCCCTGCTCTCTAGGCCTCAGACATACACAGGGGCTTCGCTTCCCTGCCCTGGCTCAGACCAATTCCCCAAATGACAGGTGAACCACGCACCCTCCCCTCTCAAGACTTGTCAGTGGCCCCTCGTACCTAGCAGTTCCAGTGTGGGGCTGGGGCAATGGTGAAGTGCACGGGGAAGAATTCTGGGTCTGGTCTGCTACTGCATGGTATTGGGTAAGACCCCTGCCTCACTGGGTCTCAGTTTCCTCATCTGAATAATGCAGGGGTGAAAGGGGAAGGTTCAAAGACATGGCTGGTTTCTAATGGTCTCTACAAGTGGACCATCCTGGCATTCAAGGCCCTGGCCCTCTTCTTCTTCCTCCTACTGCCCCGCTGGCCTGCCAAGCTGGACATCTCCCCACCAGGCCCCATCCCAGGGAGACAGGGAGAGGCAGGAGGATGGCGAGAAACCAGAAGTGAGACCTCAATACACAGGCAGCCAAAACAGATGGCGTCGGCAGGACTTTTATTGGGGGAAGGGGGCCCTTCCCATCCTTCCACCCCTTCCCTTCCACATCTGCTTCTTAACCTCCAGTGCCCTGTCCTGGGAAAGGACTGAATGTTTGTCCAGGCAATAGGGGAATGGGGTCTCAGCAGTCCCAGGAGGCCTGGCTGTGGGGCTGGCTGGCGGCCAGTAACCTGGGCCTCCCTCCCTCCTGCTCCGCAGTGCCGCAAGGGAGCAGGGCCTGCTCACCCCCTGGGAACCAATAAACAGGAAACAGACACCAACCTTGCATTTGCTCCCTGGGCCTGGCTCCCACTCCTGTCACAGTGCCCCTACTGCCCTCCAGCTGGCCCACAACTTGCCTCGCCTCTCCCCGACCCCACAATCTCAGGACCAAAGGCCATCAGAACCAAGAAGGAACAATCTCAAAATAATGAACCAAATCAAGAGGGCTGGACTCTTGGAAAAGAACTCAGAATCCTTCATCTTGAAACCACACACTAAGTGGCCACATTTCTGAGAGCTGTCTAGACCCAAGGTCCTGGGCTCAGGCCTCCACGAACATTATCTCGTTGGCCCTTATAACTCCTCAGTGTTCCCATTCTGCAAAGCAGGAAATTAAGGCTTAGAGTTGAGGCCTGATGACCCAGTGAGGGAGTCAGAGTCAGAGTTGAGATTTTAACCCTTATCAGTCTGACCCCAAAGTTCACCAGGCACACAGAGGCCCAGGCTCCTGCCATGGAGGGGCTCCGGGCCCAGGATGGAAAGCAGGGAGACCAAGCTCCATCTCACAGGCCAGTTCCAGTGGGTCTGGGGCTTTGACCCACAAAGAGCTTTGGCTCTGCTCTGCCCGCTACCATGGGCTGTGCGATCCCAGACATGTCCTGGGCTGGGGCTGGTGGTAACAAAAGTAGAGGGAGAGCTAGAGAGAAGAGAAAGGACAGTAGTGGGCACTCAGCTCACCCTCCCACATGGCTCCTCTCCCTCCTCCACACCTCCAAGGGCCCAGGCTGCTGAGCCACTGATTCTGCCTAGGTACAGCTGGGACCCCAACCTGCCTTCTTGTCTAGAGCTCTCTTTGTCCTCTGCTTCATGGCTGGAAAGAGGTGCAAACCAGCTGAGAATCTTAGAATCATAAAATCTTAGCACCTCAGGCATGAGGGGAGGAGCTAACATTTCTTGAGCACTTACTATGTGCCAAAGCCTCTTGGCATCATTTCATTTAATCTCAACAATAATCCTTTGTGGAGTGAGGGGATATTGCCCCCATTTTGCAGATTCAGGGCAGTAGCTGTTTGCCCAGGGTCCGAAGCCAGCTTGGGGGAGAAAGGCATGCTGGACAGAGCCCTTTACCCTCCACATGCCAACTCCCTGGAAGCCCCTCAGCCTCTCAGGTCAGGCAGCACCAGGGTCACCAGTCCCCAACATGGAGCGCCCAGCCCATGGGGATAGGGAGCTCCTTTCCATCGGCCCCTGTGGTCCCAGCTCTGCCCTCAGCTGGGACAGCCTAGCAGGACATGACTCCAGCCCATTCCCTAGGCCCCTGCCTTCCCTTCTTGCCCTGGCTCTAAACTCTTCTACCAAGTGCACTTTTTGGGAGCTGCTTTACCCCACTTTCTAGTCAGCAAAACTAGGGCCAGCCACCCCTTGAAGCCAGGCCTATCCCCAGCCTCCCTCCAGACCTCACCTACCTCAGGGGACTAGGACCCTTGTTGAAAGCTCCTGGCAAGCAGGCATAGTATGCAAACTTTCCCTGCATGTCTCCACTGCCCACCATGGGGCTCAACAACTGACTGCTAAACCAATGAATGAATGAATGAGTGAGTGAATAACAAACGAACATGGGAAGAAATGAAGGCAGGATAAATGCAGTGGGCCTGAGTTCCTAGGCTGTGCCCCAGAACCACCAGCATCTACTGGGGGCTCCGAATCTCAGGAGTCAACAGCCTGGTCCCTCACCTATCAGTATGGCAGGCAGAATAACAGCCCCTCAAAGATGTCCATGTTCTAATCCTTGGAACGTGTGAATATGTTATCTTACATGGCCAAGGGATTGCAGATGTAATTAAGGATTCTGAGATGGGAAGAGCACTCGATTATCCAGGTGGGCCCAATGTAATTACAAGGGCCCTTCAAGAGGGAGGAGGAGGTGCACAGTGAGAGAGTTGAAGATGCTATGCTGCTGGCTTTGAAGACGGAGGAAGGGGCCAAAAACCAAGGAGTGTTGGCAGTACACCACAAGCTGGAAAAGGCAGGGAAACTGATTTTTCCCTAAACCTCCAGAAAGAAGGCAGGCCTGTTAGGACCCAGTGAAACTCATTTCAGACTTCTGACCTCCAGAACTGTAAAACAAGAAATGTGTTCTTTTAAGCCACTTAATGTGTAGTAATTTGCTATAGCAGCAACAGGAAACTAATATACCACTCATCGGTCAGCCTAGACCTCTGGAATCAGCTCGTGTCCTTCCCACCCCAGTTGCCCTCTGCACTCCCCTCTCACCTTCTCCCTGCCCAGGCAGGGTCTCAGAGCCAGGCAATTTCCCCAAACCCCACCAGAAATAAACCAGAGGAAGTTTTAATGTCCCATCAGCGGCAATATCACTTCTAGACAGGCTCCAGAGTGAGCACCACAGCCTGCCACAAATGTGGGAAAAGACCCTGTCTGCAGGTGGGGGGTAGAGGAGCCCAGAGCAGGAGCTGGTGGTAGTGGGGAGAGCACTGGGAGCAGACCTGGGCTAGACTCACACTACTCTGAGCCTGTCTCCTCAGCCTGCCTGCCAGCTCTTCGGTCTACAAGTGAGATCCTACGCAGGACTGTTGCCTTTCCCAAAAGCCCTGGGAGGAGGTTTTATCCTGGTGCCCGACCGTATGGGGGAATCTGTGGCTCTATGTGCTATCCCAGGTCATCTCCAGTGAACCCCACAGCTACTGGAGGCTGGGGTCCTGGAAGCACCTCTGTGGGCTCAAATAACCCTGGTTGGGGCCTCAGGCCCCTGAATGTCACAAGCTAGGGCTTACTCATTGCTCAGAGACTAGCAGCAGGACAGTTTTCCTCTGCTTCTGTCCACCCCTGGAATGCTCCAGAAGCCCTGGGGGCTGAGAAGTGGAGGGGGGGACAGGGAGGATCAACTCCCATGGGTGGGGCATCAGGTCCAATAGGCTTCTGCTTCCCAGGGGACCCAGGGCCCCCATTTCAGGGCCTGCCAACAAGGCGCCAGGCTGCCTGGGCACATTTCCCAACAAGTACGCCAGGGCTTCGAGCCTTTCTGGGAACACGGGCTCCCCCTTCCCCCTCCCTGCCACCGCCAACCCTGCCAACTCTGCTCAGTGGGAATTCTATGGGGCCAATGTATGGCCTGGAAGTCAGGACACCTGGGGCCAAATCCCATGCTTGAGCCATGGGGCCTCAGGCAAACCTCTCCTGTCTCTAGGCCGGCTTCTTTATTTCAATGTTGGAGCTGTGGCAATGCCTACCTAGCTGGATGGGAGGGACAGGGGCTGCCTTGCAGGGTGGGGGCATGAGCTTCCTGTCCCAGGAGACATGCAAGCTGGAGCTGGATGGGTGTCATGGTGGCTGCAATGGGATGGGGCACTGTCACCTTCCTCACTGGGGCCCAGTGGGATATGGCTGTCAACTGCCTCACCGGGCCCTGTGGCAGCGCCACTCTCCTAGCCTCTGAGCCAAGCCAATGTATGTCTGCTGGGGTGGTCAGTACAGCCCACAGCCCCCGTTCACTTTGGGGGCTTTGTCAATTTCCCTCTTCCCACCCTAAGTAACCCCTCACACATCGCCCAGCAATGCAAGTGGTCGTAGCTCTGCCTTCATGTGGATGCTGGGGTCCAGGCCTTTGCAAAGCCCTTTGGTTTGCTGCAGAAACCCACCACCCCACCAGGGCCCTGGCCCAGGCCACCATCATCTCTTGCCCTGATTATTCTAGTGGCCTCCTGGCTAGCCTCACTGCCTCTATGCCGACTTCCTAAAATCTACCTCCATGGAGCAGCCAGAGCAGACTTGTGAACACCTACTCAGAACCTTCTGACAGTGCCTGCCCTGTCTCACTATGAGTAAATGCTGAAGTCCTCTTATTGGCCTACAAGGCCTTTCTTGCCTTAACCCACCTCTGTGCCCCCTCACTTCTCTGAGCTCTGACCTCCTGCTTCTCTGTTCTATACAGTCCTCTTGACTGTTTCTCAGACACCTCAGGGCCTTTGCACTTGCTGCTCCTCTCTGCCCAGAATGCTCTTCCCTTCAGACAGCCACTGATTTGCTCCCTCACTTTCTTCAGGGCTCTGCTTAAACATCATCTCCTCAGACAGGCCTTCCAGCCCTTTCAGTCTAAAACAGTCCCCCTACCCTGTCATTCTCTCTTCCCTTTTCCTGCTTCATTTTTCTCCCCAGCCCCTACTGCTCCCTGACACACGGAGTCTCCATTTACAGACAGGTCTCCTAACTAGTCTGAAAGCTCCAGCAGGGCAGGCCTTTTGTTTTGTTTGCTGCTGTATCCCAGGCCTAGAAGAGTGCCTGACACATCCAGGTGCTCAGCTAGTATCTGTTAAATGGATGAATGCATTATCCTTCAAGGACCACCCAAGTCCCTGAAACAAATACAACTTACCAGGTTCTTTCCCACCTTCTAGCCTCTGCTCCTGCTGTGTCCTCCTCCTAGAACCCCTCCCTTTCCTCTGGTGTTCAAGGCCAAGCTCAGGCAGAGCCTCTTCCAGGAAGGCCCCCTGCCAGCCCCCAGGCTAGTCCCTAAACATCCTAAGCCCCTTCCAGTCTGATTCTGGATCCTAAACTCTCCGAGTTGGCACCCTAGGGGGTGCCTCCACCCCACACAGGGCAGCATATGTAGCCTGAGAGATAGATCACAGATGGGAGGGAGAGAGGGAAGCAGGAGGGGCAAGTCCCTCCATGGGGAGAGGGGGCTGGGGATAGGATTAGCAGCAGCCTCCCCGCCTCCCAAACCCAGCTGGTCTGGGAAACATGGGGCTGGAAAATGTCAGACTCAACTCTAGTCCATCCCCCAACCCTTCCTCTCTGGGGGGGAATCATTCCTGGACAGCATTTCCACCAACAGCCTAGGGTCCTAAGGAAGGAGTTGTGGGGGGAATAAAAAGAGGAACAGGACAGCCCTCTGCCTGTCCTCCCCCATCCCACCCTCCTGCTGGGTGACAAGACATTTAATTATAGATATTTGGTACTGCTCAGAATTCCAAGTGTCCTAATCACCTCCTCCCTTCCCCCTAGAACCAGTTTCCATGGAAAAATCACAGCAAAGAGCCAAGGAGGGGAAGGACAGAACCCCCACCCCTGCGGGTTCCCTGCCAAGGGGAGACAGAGAGAAGAAGGGTGATTGGAAGAGCTGCGGGCTTTCATCAGAAAGGCAGGGAGCTGGCCAGGCGGGGGCTCGGGGGAGGAGAGATGAGGCCAGCGGTCTGGTGCTTGGCCCTGGCTCTGCGCCAACCCTGCTGTGTGACCTCAGACCCAGCATTCTCCCTCTCTGGGTCTCAAAGTTTTTCTTACCCCAACTCCAGGCTCTGGTGAATAACATAACCACTATGAAATTGTTCGGGATGTTGGGAATATGAAGGTGACATCCCCAAGTGTCCCCCGACTTGTCCTCCCTACTCAGATGGCAGGCCGGGGTCAGCATTAGCTCAAGCGGTTACTTCCTCATGCTGGACTTTCCATCCATCAGATGGCAGGCCAATCCCACTGTAAAACAGGGATCCCTCGGGCCCTTCACCTCTAAGACACAGATATGCTAGGAGTCAGAGTGAACCGAGCAGTCTGCGAGTCTAAGCCTGCACCGTGAAACAGACCCAGAGCATTCACGTTCCAAGAGTGAAACAGTCAGTGTCCAGCATATAGTAAGCATTCATAAATATTAGCCACTGTTACTGCTATTCCAACAGACTAAAGTTCTGTGAGTTCATCCATCCACGATTCTGGGAGACGAGTCACTTCCTATATCTGGGCTACAGTTGTTGCACGTGTCAAATGGGTATCAGGTACCTGCAGGCAGGTTGGACTACAAGACTCTGTACTTTAAGGCCAGAATGAGGAAGCCCTGGCACAAAGAGTTGCTGATCAGCCAGGCTATTGTGGGCCTAAGTGGAAGTAACGAGGGGCATGAGAGGCCCAGACACCTCGACCTCCTCACCTCCAAGCACACAAGCAAGTGTTCATGGAACAAATGACCCCTGAGCTGTCCCTTAGTCCCTGTACTCCTAGGCTCTTACAGCTACTGCAGAAAGCTGCCCTCCTCCCCCTCCAGCCACACCTGACTCCTCCCACTTCCCTTGACCACCCAGCAGGCTGTCCTTCCTACAGAGCCCCAAAGACCAGGCAGCCTAAGCTCCCACTGTACAGATGAGAAAACTGAGGGCCAATGAGGACTCTGTCCAGGTGTCAGAGAAAGCTCAGAGACTGAGCCTGACCTGGTATCCAGGCTTCCTGCCTCCCAACAGTGGGGCAACACCACCCAGAGAGTGAACATAGGTTCTGGGCTGGGAAAGACCTGAGTGTGAGTGACTCCCCACAGCCCAGGGTTGGGCCAGGGGTCCCCCCTCAGCCCCCAGCCCCCTATCCTGTCAGGCCCTGCCTGGGTTCACACTGGTTTCTGCCCTATAAGCAAAGAGTGAGGGCTCCTCTCATAGCCCACACCACGCCATCCCCACCCACGGCCCAAGGAACGTGACTAGAGCCCCAGGCCCAAAACAAGTGAACATTGTCTCCTCAACAGAGGCCAGCAGGAGGGGGTGGACAGCTGCTCCCCATCTTCCTGGAGCCAGAAGGAAGGGCACAGCAGGAGGGATTCAGGCTAGCAGATGGGAGAACTTCCAGGCTTTATGAGGGGGTGGGAAATTAAGAGATGGTGAATTTTATCTGTGCCAACTGAAGCTTACCAAGTTACAGAGGCCTCCAAGCGCCCAGCCCTGTGCTTGCAAACCAGCAGTGGGGCAGGGAGGAAGGACCAGGCCTGGTCACTGACAAGCAGTGGGGGCAGTAAGGGCTATTTTTCCTCTCTCCTGCCTCCGGAAGGAAATGATCATACCACCCACTCACTGTACAGGAGCCTACCAGGCAGAGACCATTGTCTCCATTTTACAGAAGGGGAAAGTGAGGCATAGAGCAGGGATGTGACAGCTCCTAGGCCACACAGTGATCTGCAGCCAAGGCTCAAACCCTGCTCTTTTAATTATAGACTCACCAGCTCTCTCCCCTGAGGGGTAAGAGGGCACATCAAGCTGGGCCTGGAAAAGTAGCAGGACTGGAGTAGGCAAAGACTTAGAGGCCAGAAAAAGCCTCCATTCAAGGCAGGGAGAAGCCTGTCCCACCTCAGAGCCCCCCTGGGGTTAGGGGGGCATAATGTGAAGGGAGGTGGAGTAGGAGCCAGTTCTGTAAAAACTCCCACCTCCTCTCTGGGTCTCAATGCTTTGTCTTAGGAGCACTCCCTCCCATCCGCAGCGTCTGAGTCCCATGGTTCACCCCTGCCCTGTCCCCCAGTTGAGTCTTCAAGGCTCCCAGAGGAGATAATTATATGGGAAAGGAAGCTAGGAAGAAGCTCCCTGGCAGGAGCTGCCCCTGCTCTCCCCGTCTTCTCCCCCACCTTCCAAAGACAGAACTGGCACTGGAGTTTAGGGGCACCCAAGCTGCTCTAATAGGCTCTCAGAAGGAAGGACAGGTCCCAAATTCCCCCTCTCCCCACTCCCTGCCTGCTGACACTCTCTGCAGCCTCCATGATAAACACCAGAGCCAGGACCAGGGGGAACTAGAGACAAGGAGAGGAAAACAAAGAGAAAGGGAGTTCAGAGGGGCCGTGAGAGCGCTGGGAACTGGAGTGACCAAATTAGTCCAGGGTTTAGGGTTTCCAGGCTTCTCACACAGGGAACACAGTGGGAGTGCAGGCCACAGTGGAAATAACCCCAGGCTGTCCCTGAGCTTGGCCCAGAACCCAGAGCCTAGAATCTACCCCCCAATCCAGATGCCAGGGCATATGCTGCCTACAACCCATCTGAAACCACAGCCCAAACTCCAGACACAGCTGAAGCCAGAAGGTAGAAGTGGGGGCTTTGGGAAGAGTGAGCCCTGGGGCCTAGCAGAAAGTGGGGAGCATCTCAAGAGCCACCAGGAATGAGGTGGGGAGGGGAGAAGATGCAAGCAGGCAGAATGTGGGACCAGGATACATACACACACCCCTCCCCAACCCATATAGGCAGCCCTGCCTGTGGCGTCCAGAACGACTCTGGACCTCTCTGAAGGTCCCTGGCTACTCAGCCTCTGCAGCCCACCTCCTGCCTCTACTCTTCCCTAGGAGCTGTCCCAATCTGAAAAGGCTATGGCAGACCTCAGGCCCCAAGAGTGCCCCAACTCAAACCTGCAGACTCCCCTAAATCTGCACAATACCAGTTGGATGGAAACATACGTATCATCTTGTCTATATTCCCTTTCCCGATTTTATAGATGGGGAAGTTAAGTAACAGAGAAAGGCCAATGTCACACAGCAAGGACAGAGCAGGAATTAGAATCCTCATCCCCCTCCGTAATGCCTTGTACCTCCCCAGTCCTCTCAGGGCCAGGAACAGCCCTACATTCTGACTGTCATAGGAAAGCCACACTGGGAAGGGCAAATTCATGTCAACTGTGGGCCGCCAAGCCAAACGTCCTATAAGGGATCTGGCCAACAGAGCAGCAAAGCTCAGAGAAAGGACTGAGCCTGTGCTGGGTGCAGGATAGGAATCCTTTGTAATTATCACTCAGAACACCTGGAGCAGACAAGCACCTTTGACATCAGCACCAGCAGAAGCCCGAAACCTCTACAAGGCCTGAGTAAACAGGAGCCTTGTGTCATTAACACTCTTAAAACTGCCTGGGCACTTCCAGGACCAGATAAGCACCCTTGGGACCTGGTCACCTGTCCAAGAGTACACTGCAAAAGGCTCCGTGGAAGTCAGTGCCCACGGAGTGTCCTTTGGCCCCATCCCGAAGCCCTTCCACAAAGGACTCACCACCTGTGGCTTGCTGCAGCACTTGCTGGCTGGGGCAGGCTCCTCAGGAGGCCGGGCTGCCTCAGGGGGTTTGGCCTCTGCAGAGAGTGGTGCAACCAGAGTCAAGCAGGGCATGTCCACAGGTACTGGGGCAGGGACCTCACCTGAGTGCAGGGTCAGCATGTACTGCTTGGTAACATCCTCAAGCGATGGTGCCTGCAATGTGGGGTGGGCTCGGGCAGGGAAGCCCATGGGCTCTGGCACAGCCACAGGGGGGCTAACAGAAGTCGGTGGCTCAGGCACCGCAATAGGCATGAAGGTGGCGGGCACACTGGCATGGCGAACGTGTTTGGAGGAGGGCTGGGCCCGAGACAGGCAGCCAGTCTGGTCCTGATTGCTCTCCTCTCTCTGAAGCTCCTGGTGACTGCTCCGAGCTGGGCGCTTCTTGGAGCCTCGGCGAGTGAGCCTCGGGGACAGGATGTCAGCCAGCTTGGGGTCAAGGTGAAAGTCCCGGTTGGCAGTGGAGGAGGTAGGCAAGGCCTCAGGTAGGGCCCGCTCAGACTTTGCTCGGCCCCTAGCAGGTCTGGGCTCTTCTGGCTCTGCCCACTGCTCTGCGAGGATGGGCTCACTGCTGGACGGAGGCAGCATGGGCTCAACTTCTCGGATGGGCTCCCCTCCAGGGCCCTCGAATCCGGCCCCAGCCAGCTCCCCACGGCGGCTGGGGTCACTCAGAGATTTCTTCTTGGGGGCTTTGCCAGCAACCCTGTCATCCACCACATGCCCCAAGGCACCAGGCCCCTGAACAATACTTTGAATAACCTCCTGATATCCCTTGCTCTCTTCACTGCCCACAGACCAATCACTGTGGCCACTGGTCAAGCCGTCATCCACAGCTGGTGTCGCCGGGAGCCCAGTTTTGGGGCCCAGTGAGCCCAGGAGGTTGCTGTCCATGGAGAACCCAGAGGGCTCCTCAGAGGTGGCAGCCCAGTGTCGCTGTGGAATTGGGTCACTTAGGGACCTGTAGGCCTCACCTGCCTCCCCACTGTTCAGTTCAGTCCCACCAGGACCTGAAGGTGGGACTTTTCGTCGCCGGCGGAGGGCACCCGGTGTGGGAGGGGTCTCAGGGGACACCAATGGCCACCCACCCAGACTGTCCTCAGTCCTGGGGCCATGGTGGTTTGTCTGGGCTGAAGATGAGGAAATGGGTCGCCACACTCCTGTTGTACCCAGGCCGCAAAAGGCTGCAACAGGGGGCTCAGGGTCTGCCCCAATGCCCTCATCTGTCAGGCTGGACTCAGGGCCTGAGAGCTCTTCTTGAGACCGTTGCCCTTGGTTCATGTCCCCTGCCCAGTCAGGGCATCCAGGGGGCACATCGCTTCCATCATCCTGCTGGGCACCCATGCGCTGGATCTTCTCAAAAACCTGACGGGCCTCCTGCACATACTGATCCTGGACGATGAGGGGCAGTGGGTCCTCCTCAGCACCAGGGCCTGCCAGCAGGAGCTCAGAGGAGCTGGGCTTCAGGGCACTGGCACGGGGCAGGCGGCGGGCCATGGGCTTCTCAGAGCAGGTAAATGACTTTGCCCTCCTCAAGGTGGCTGTCAAGTCCTTGAGTGTGGGGCGGGTGCCAGGTGATGCTGGGGCTGGGACGGGCATGGGCCCAAGTTGTCCCTCAGGGTCACGGGCTGATGGTGAGTCTCTGTCATCTAGGGGGGTGCCCCCATGGTCCTCTGGGCCCTCACTAGGCTTTCGGACCCTCAGCTCTGAAAGGTCTGAGCGCAGGAAACTGAGCAGCGTCAAGGTCTCTGAGGCGATATCTGGATTTGACAGGGACTTCCGCTGCCGGCTCTTGTCCAGCTCCAATCCTCCATCCCTCAACGGTCTGGTGGTGCCTACAGGTCCCTTGGCACGCGTTCGAGCCTGGGACCGCGAGAGGAGCCCTTCCCCAGCTCCAAAGCTAGGGGAGCGGTACACACCCCAGCCCCCAGAACCCCGGCTAGACCACAAGTCATCGTCCTTGAGAGTCTCCGTACTGGAATAACGGCTGCTGCCACGGGAGCCTGTGGGGCTGGCCAGATACGCTGGAAAGCTCACCTTGGCCACACGGAAAACTCCTCCTACGGTGTCAGACATAGGCAGCAGTCCCTCCCGTGTACCTGGGACGCAGGGCGGTGGACCCCACTCCCCGAGTCCTTCCTCTCTAGGGGCTCTTGGAGACGTTGGGGGTTCGGGGCTCCTGGCTCCCCCAGCTGAGTCCATGCTGCCCAGATTTAACCCATCACTGTCACGCCTGCAGTCCTGATCCAATAGGGAGTTTCCAGGCCTGAGTCCCGGCCTCCCTTCCCAGCGGTGGCTGCCCTCACTGTCTTGGTCCTCGTCACTGCCCGAGGAGTGGCCGCCGTGGTAGGCCGGACTCTGTGCCCCAGGCGGCTGCGGCAGGCCCTCCTCTTCCTCCTCGCTGGAGCTGGCAGCCCGGCTGCGGCTGACAGGATAGGAGGAGGCGACCGAGGAGGAGGAGGAGCAGGAGGCCCGGGCCCCGGCCTGCGGTTGGGAGAAGCTATGCCAAGAATGTAAACCATCCGCCGGACGCTGCGCCCGCTCCTGTTGCTGTTGCTGCTGCCGGCGCCGCCTCCCCTCGGCCCCCGGCCCGGTCAGTGGTCGCGCCGAACGCAGACCTGCCAGGGGGAAGCACGTCCGAGGAGGTGGCGTCGGTGGCTGCCGGGGCTCCAGAGCCAGGGGCTCCCACGCGGCACCGTCGGGGCTGGGCGTGCCCGGGGCCTCAGAGTCGGCGCTGGGCCTCCTGGAGCCAGGGCCGCCGAAGAGCTTGCGCATCTCGGTGACGCTGGGCCAGGTCCCACGCGCGGCGCTCTCGGCCGCTTCCTCCGCGGCCCCAGGGAAGACGCCCCCGTCCCGGGCCCCAGCGGAGTCCTCTTCCAGACGTGGCGCGTCGAAGCGGCGGGAGAGCTGGCGCACCGACGGCGAGAGGCTGCGGAGCGGGCGCGGCTGCGCGGAGGCGGCCGGGGGCCCCGACGCCAGCTTGGACACGCGCCGAGAGGGCTGTCCCGGGACTGCCGTGGTCGGCCGGCACGAGGCGCGGCGCCGCAACCCGGGGCTGTCGGCGTCCTCTTTCCTCAGCCCAGGCCCGCCGCTCCAGCGCTCCAGCAGTTTGAACGACACGCTGCGATAAAGCGGGGGCCGGGGTGCCCCGTCCGCCATGGTGGCAGCACTCACTCCGGGGGGGCTGGCCTCGGGGAGCCGCGGCCAACCCCCCCTGCACCCCCACTCTAAAGGAGTGCAGCGGCTCTGCGCCAGAAGCAGCGCGCGGGGGTTCGTGAGGAGGGCGCAGAGACCACAGCAGAGGTTTATCTGCCGCGGCTCAAGTTTCTGCGGCCGCAGGCGGCATCGGCTCCATCCCCAGCGGCCCCTCCCGCCTCAGCGCCGACCCCCAGGGCCAGCCCCCACCTCGGCTGGAACGACCCAGGGCATCGCGGCTACGCCCGGGCAGGATCCCAGCGCTTGGTTCCTCGGCTCTGCGCTCGCCGGGCGGCCGGCCTGCCTCCCCTCGCTCTCCCGCTCCGGCTCCCGCTCCCGCCCCCTTGGCTGCTCGCTCCTCGCTCCCTTTTGTTGCAAATAAACTTTGTGGCGGAGGAAAGGGGGCGGGGGGCGGGGCCTCGCGCCCAAAAGAGGGGGTGGGCTCCGCGCCCGCGCGAGGCTGGGAACCGGGTGGTGGGAGGGAATCGGGGAGGAGCCGAAGAAGAAACAAGGCTGCTTGAGCATTTGCAGGCCGAAGTGACCCTCCAGAGAAGTCCCTCGGGAGCCCAGCGGGCCGAGCTGCATCCAGGGACTCGCTCAGACACAAGCGATCTCTGAGTGTGGTCAGCTCCACAGATGCACAGCCAGGGCGGCGCGCCCACCGCAGTTGAGCCGTCTTCGCGCACAAACACCTCCTGCCCGAGGGGCTCCAACATGGCAACCTCGGACCCACAAACTCTCGTACACACAGACCCAGGTACACGCAGGTACCCTTTTCCTGGCCGGGGAGAGGGTGAGACTGGGCGCCAGGGGGAGCTGTGGCCCACTACAACGCTGGCCGCTCCCAGCCCCGCCCTTTGCCCCGCCCAGGCCACGCCCCTTGTCCGGCCATAGCCGCGAATTCAGTGGTAACCGCGCCCACACCCCGCCCCTCACGCTCCCACACGCTCCGCCGGTCCCATCTCCCTGGTGCTTGTCCAGAGCTGACCGCCCCACGCCGCTCCAGACGTCCCAACCCTTCATGCCACGCCCACACCCCTATTTTTCCTGCTGCCTCGCCTCCCACCTGCCCCCACCGTCTCGGCGGCTCCTCTCTAGATGCTCCGCCCGTCGCCCCGCCCCTCTCTGTCTTCGCGCTCCGGGATACGCGGCTCTTGCGCCCTCTACCGGCCTGATATTCCCAACCCACAGGGAGATAAAGCAGCACCCACCCCCCAAAACGGGAGAGTTAGGAGTGCTTCATTTCCTTTCAGTAGTTTCCGTAGTCTTTTCAGACTGCCCCTCCTTAGGCCTAAAAGGAGCTTCGACGGGAACGCCTTCGACTTCCCAGTGCCAAATCTACACTCCTACCTGTGGCTGCTCCACCCCTCTTGGCAGGGAAGGTTTAGGTCGTTTCTCTTGCTTCTCGCTGATCAGGCCCTTGAGCTCTCCCTCTGCCTCGGTCTGGTGAGTCTCACATTGTTCTCAGTATTGGGGCGTCATCTCCTTTCCCACCCCTACCGGCCGCTGCAAGATCCCATTTATCCTTCCAGGCCCAGCTTAAATGCAGGACCCTCCATCTAGATGAATGAATGAAAATTTATGGAATGCCTAGGATGAATGGGTAATATTATTTGTTTTATTTAATCCTTGAACCACCCTTGGAGATAGATATTATTACTCCTTCTCTTTGGGTCATGAAGGAGAAGTAACTTCGACCAGAGTCAAAGTCAGGAAACAGCAGCTCCTGCTGTGACTCAAATTCAGATTTTAGGGGCTTCAAACAGCATGCTCCTCCATACAGCCTTCTTGGTTCCAGATCCTGGTGAAGAAGGAGATTCTCTCTCCTTTGAGCCCCTAGTAGCCTCCTCCTCCTCCTTGGGCCTGAGCTCACCCACTCTGGGAGCAGAGGATAACCTGGTCTGACCATGCTCCCCTCAGCAGGTCTGGTCACCCTCAGTAGCAAGGCCTCAAGGAAAGACACGGTTAGGTTGGCAGTCTGTACTTTGCCCAGCCAATCCTGCTGCTACCCCATCCCAGGCAAAGTGACTATAGCTGGGCTGGACTAGGCTGGGAGGCTGGGCTCAGATGAGACAGGTGGGATGAGTGTAGTGATGGATGGCAGACACTCAGGGATTGCCTGATTACAGAATGAGAGAGGGAGGACTCGGCCGGGCCCCCAGATCCTGCTTGCTACTCACATACCCCCCAGCATGGGGAGCTCACTCTCTGTCCTCTGGGCAGCCCTTTGTGTTGTGGACTATCTCTGTAGGGAGAAAGTTCTTCCTCTTTGAGTTGAGACTAGTGTCCAGTGAGTCCCTCACCTCAACTTTGTCTCAGCTCTGCTTCCAGGAAGCCAAGGGATAAATCTCTCTCTCCTCACTAGATAACTTATGATTGGTGTGCAAGAAAGAGAGCCTGCCTATCTCTCTGCTGTGCCTTGTTCTGGGGCCTTGGGTGAAGCCCTCTGCTTCTCTGGGCCTTAGCTATCTCATCTAAAAAGTGAGGAGTGGGTCAGGTTTCTCATGGGTGCAATCTCTGAATCTGGCATTTGAAGTCAGATTCTTATCTCCTTTAGTCTTTTCTTTCTGCTGTTTTGGGGTGTGTGTGTGTGTGTGTGTATGGGTGGGTGGGCATGGGGGACCTCTCATTCCAGGAGTCACTCTCTCCCCCCGTAACCATGGCCCCTACCATCTGAATTTTTTTTTTTTTTTTTTTGAGACAGAATCTCACTCTGTTGCCCAGGCTAGAGTGCTGTGGTGTCAGCCTAGCTCACAG
>CAUYRT010006142.1:0-24167 GCA_963574885.1 Lepilemur ruficaudatus | reverse complement strand
CTGGGAACCTACTTTCTCATAGGCAGAACCAGGCCCTTGTCCTCCAGCCCCGCTGATCTGGAGGAAAAGTCTGCATTTGACAAGATCCCAGCTCATTCTTATGCACGTCAGGGTTTGAAAAGTGCGATGTGCAGGACTTGCTGGAGTTAAATGAGGAGAGGGGGGTGTGTGCGTGTGTGTGTGTGTGCTCATGCGTGCGTGTGCACTTACCTAAAGAAAGAGCTTGAGAAGGAAGGGAGGAAGGAAGGGAAGGAGGGAGGGGAAGGAAGGAAGGAAGGGAGGGAGGGAGTGGGAAGGAAGGAAGGAAGGAAGGAAACCCTGCTTGTGTCCAAAAAATATTCAAAGCAATTTCAGAACAGGACATGGCAACCCCTTTAAAGAAAACAAACAAAATCGATCCCATTTGAAAGAGCAGAGGGTGGTTTCCGGCACCAGCATGGGGCTGTCTTCCCACAGAGGCCAGCCGTTGGCTCCAAGTAGCCCAGTGGTGCATCTGCCGGGGCAGGAAGCTCCCAGCTCGCCTGGACCACGTTGTCCTGGAACTGGACTGGGGCTCTGAGCCACTGCCTTTGTCTCCCCCTCAGGACAGCTGCTTGCTCCTCTGTAGGGGACTGGGGGATGAGGGAGGGAGATGCCATCCCCTCTGGCTTACTTGGAAACTTCCCTGAGTCACTCTGGCCTGAGTTCGAGTTCTGGTTCTATATCTTTCTTGCAGTATAATTTTGGGCAAATCCCTTAACTTTTCAGAACCTCAGTTTTCTCATCTGTAAATTGGGAGCATGTTACTACCTTACAGAGTGGTTGAGGCTTCAGCAAGGTAGCATCTGTGATATGCTTGGTACGGACAAAGGGCTCGAGATGCCCCTGCTGCTCCTGGCAAGTTACAGAGGGGATGACCCTCCCACCTGCCTGCTCTGCTCTGGGTCCATCAGCCAGGCAGGGGCACAGACACCTTCTGTGACTTCCACCAAAAGCCACCCATGGCATTAGGCTTTGGTATATGCAAGGGACCACAGAGGCTTGGGAAGGAGAGGTTCATGTCACATAACCCAGGGAACTTCAGATTGAGTTAGGACAGCCCAGGTTCCCTGGGCACCCTGCCAGGGGGCTGGATGGGTCACAGCCCCTCCCCACCTTGCCCCCCTGCCACCCGCCCTGCCCGTCTCCGTGCAGAGCGGCCCAGAGAGCTGCTTGGTGGTTCGGCCCCTGCCAACCCAAGCCTCTAAGCCTCACTTCCCTTCTTGAGTGATTCTGGGATGGCAGCTTGAAGGTCATAATTTTTTCCACACCTTCTATACTGGCATAAGGATGAAATGATCATTACGGCACCAGCACAGGGCCTGACACGTGATAGTCACCACTCATTCCTTCACCGCACAAGCATTTACTGAACATCGAGGACGTGCCAGGCGCTGAGCTGAACACTGGGGATAGAGCAGTGAGCAAAATGGGGGACTCGGCCCCCTGGAACTGGGGACCTAGAGCCACACTGTTCAGAACAGTAGCCACCAGCTCGTGTGGCCCTTGAGCACTGAAACTTGGTCAGTCCTGATTGAGATGTGTGTAAGTATTAAATACACAGTGGATTTCAAAGACTTAGTGCCAACAGAATGTACAATATCTTAATTTTAAAAATATTGATTATGGCCAGGCGCTGTGGCTCACGCTGTAATCCTAGCACTCTGGGAGGCCGAGGTGGGAGGATTGCTCAAGGTCAGGAGATCGAGACCAGCCTGAGCATGAGCAAGACCCCATCTCTACTAATAATAGAAAGAAATTAATTGGCCAACTAAAAATATATAGAAAAAAAATAGGCGGGCATGGTGACACATGCCTGTAGTCCCAGCTACTCCAGAGGCTGAGGCAGGTGATTGCTTGAGCCCAGGAGTTTGAGGTTGCTGTGAGCTAGGCTGACACCAGGGCACTCTAGCCCGGGCAACAGAGTGAGACTCTGTCTCAAAAATAAATAAAAAAATAAAAATAAAAATATTGATTACATGTTGACATGATCACACTATGGATATATTGCATGAAACAAGATATATAAATACCATAAGTTTACCTATTTCTCTTATTTATTTTATTGTCAGCCCGTGGCTCCTTGGCCGTGTGGCCATCTCTCAGGCAGTTCACGCCATCAAAGCCAGCACGTCTCTCTCTCGCGGCCCACCCTTTCAGGTAACTCAAAATCAACTGCTCTGGGACCTTAATTGTATATGCAGAACTCCAGCTTGGTCATGTTGTATAGGCTAGAAGCAAGTTCCTGGTCCCATCCATCCACGAGGCGGGGATGACACAGGTGTAAACCCCCAGGGTTAGAAATCAGTGGGGGCCAATTTGGGGTCTGTCTGCCCACAAACGGCAACGACTATTCTGACCTCTATCGACAATTAGAAATTAATCAATGTACGGGCTTATTAATTTGAATGGACTTGTTACCCCATCAGTCAGCTGTGTCAGGTTCCTCTCAGCCAACCTGTGTCCGTGAGATCTATCTGTGCTGCCGCCTGCGTCGGTCCCTTGCTCCTTTTAGCTGCTGTGACGTACTTCATCGTAGGGACAAGCCACACTTCCCTCGCCCTGGGAGTTGTCCCAGGTTCTGGCTACTAAAACAGAGCTGCAGGTGGGATTCTGCATGGGATTCCAGAACAATCCAAAGACATTAATGGAAACATTGGGGATATCAGATTAAAATCTGTAGTTTAATTAGTAACATTGTACCCATGTTAATTTCTCAGTTCTGACAAATGGGCTGTGGTTATAGCAGATGTTCACTGTGGGAGAAACTGGGTGATGGGTATATAGGAGCTCTCCGTACTATTTTTGCAACTTTTTGTAAATTTAAAATTATTCCAAAATAAGCATTTCATTTAAAAAAATACATAATAAAGCTGCTAGCGAACACCCACTATGGGCCATGGTGGAGTAACGGGTGCACAGCTAGCCTTCCTTACTTAGGCATCGCTAATCTGGACACAGCCTACGAGGCCGCTGTTCCTGGGCAGTGGTCAGCGGGCAGCATGAGACCACGATCCCAGGAGAAGGGAAACTCGTGAGGTGAGCTCCACGGTTACCAGCTCTCGGCTTGGGGCCAATTTCCCAGCCATAGACCAGAAAGTGGAGGCCCAAGCAGAACACGATCTTCCCTCCGGGCTGGGGAGGCGAAGGCCAGGACCCGTAGGGCAGGAGAGGAGGATGCTGCACAGGGCAGGTTTCTGAGCAAGTCTTTGACCACAGTCTGGGCTGCGCACGCTCAGGACAAGACTATCTGGGGCTTTCCAGAGAGCTGCTCCCGGGGTTGGAGATCCCAGAGGACACACTGGGGAAGAAGAGGAGGGACGGCAGAGAAGAGGGTGGGGCAGACCATGCAGGCCTGGCGGGCAGAGAGGAGGGCTTGGCTTTTGCTGAGAGAGATGAGAGGTAACGGGGGTTTGGGCCGAGAAGCGTCGGGGTCGCATCTTCAAGGGCCCTGCTAGCTGCTGATGGAGAAGGGCCCAAGGAGGGGTCACTGTCTAGGACGGATGCAGGAGTCCATCAGGACCCACGGTGGGGCTTGGGCAGGGCCTAGGGTGGAAGTGGCCGCCAGTGTGGGAGCCAGTGGACGGGACATGGGGTGGGAGGAAGGCAGGGGCCACAGGGGCTCCAAGGTTCTGGGCCTGTCGACTTCTGAGACACTGACTTTCTCTCACGGCAAGTACGCATCACCTTCGCAATGAGGAAACCCATGCAGGCGTGTCTTCATGCAAGGGGGAGAAAGCACCCTGCTTGCGGAGAGTGATGCCGGGGAGTGGGGAGCCCCCATCTCCCTAGGTGCCCTCCAGGTGGTCCGCCCCCTTCCCCCACCACACATGGTGCCACCTGCTCATTCTGGTTCTTTCTTCCCTCGCCCAGCATATGTCCTTCTATCCCCCAGCCCTGGCCAGAGGAGAAGGCGGCCAGCAGAGAGGCCGTGGGAGGAGGAAGAGAGCCAGCGAGAAGGTCAATGAAATCCTTGCTTTTGGTAAAGAGAGCATCTTCATCCCCTGTCAACTGGGCTCTGCTCCACGGCGGGTGCCTCCCCTACGAGAACCGCCCCAGGGGCTGCAGTGTTCATGGTCCTGCCTTGGAGAACAGGGGCCCTCCTGGTCTCACGCCTGTGCCCAGACCCATGCGGCCTTCCCAACACCTCCTCACTGCCCTTCGGAGCCCAGACTCCTCCTCTCCCTGCCGCTCCCGGGGATCGCCCTCCTTCAGGGCTCAGCGTCGCCAGCACCCCTCATCCCTATCCCCAGTACTCCCACCCACAGGGCCTCTTCCTCCTGTAGGCCTGCGGCATGGCTACGGTTACTGGTAACACCTGGGATGTTTCATTCGTTGTCTGTCCCCCACTAGCCTGGGCGCTGCTTGTTCACCCGGTACCCCAGCCCCTAGCAGGATGCCTGGCCTGTAACTGATGCTCAAAAGATGCTTATTAAGTCAAATGATGTAGAAATCATGTAGAGATGAGTAAATCTGAGCAAGTGGCACAAAGGAGCTGGCATGTAAAGTGGGCTCTGAAAGTCGATAAAATTTCAATAAGCAGGCCGGGCGTGGTAGCTCATAACCTGTAATCCTAGCACTCTGGTAGGAGACAGGAGAATTGCTCAAGGTCAGGAGTTCAAGACCAGGCTGAGCAAAAGCGAGACCCCATCTCTATTAAAAATAGAAAAGAAATTAATTGGCCAACTAAAAATATATAGAAAAAATTAGCCGGGCATGGTGGCACATGCCTGTAGTCCCAGCTACTCAGGAGGCTGAGGCAGGAGGTGGCTTGAGCCCAGGAGTTTGAAGTTGCTGTGAGCTAGGCTGATGCCACGGCACTCTAGCCTGGGCAACAGAGTGAGACTCTGTTTCAAAAAAATTCAATAAGCAGAGATGGAATGATGGAGGTTTCCGGGGAGCTGGCACACCAAGGACGAGTGGGGGTGGGGCTGGGGGGGGACAAAGGGAATGAACGTTAGCTCCAGAGCCTTGGAACCAGGCGTGCAGCCAAACAAAATATTTTTAACCTTTTTTTTTTTTAAAAAAAAACTTATCAAACGAATGACTATTTGGATGGATGGATGGACAGATGGACAGTGAGTTAAAGCAAATCTCCTCTTAAGGAAGCCTCCCACCGTCCACCCTTGGATGACCACTGCCTGTCTGCCACTCTGCCACTGTCCTCCCTCCTCCAGACCCCTGCCCCAGCCTCCCTGCCCGCTGCCCCCTCCACAGGTGGCGACTTTCTTGCTCATGACTTTTTACCAAACCCTAAGCACGAAGGTGCCCAGGAGACGGGCCCTTTGTCCAAGCTCAGCCCGAGGACGTGGGCGGTGGGGGCTCCCTCCGCCCTGCTCCCGCCCGGGTCTCTCTCTGTCTCTCTCTCTGACTTTTGTCCTTGGAGTGTCCGTGATCAGAAGAGGTTTCGTTCTCCGGCAACTGGGCAGCCATTAGGGAGAGGCAGACCCTCGACCCTCTCGCCGCACAATGGCGGGCTACTTCTGCTTCACCTGAAGACTCATTTGTGGCTGAGCCGCCCCTTCAGAGCGGGGTGGGCCCCATCTGTCGGGCACTTTGCTCCAACGTCTCTGGCCATTGTGCCTGCACTCGAGGCCTGCGTGTGCGCAGGAGGGCGAGGGAGCAGGAGACGGCGCATCCGCCCCCCCCCAACTCTTTATCATTCTCCCAGGGACGAGCAGAACTTGCCTAAAAGAGTGATGTCAGATGTGTACAGAACAGACCATAAAACCTAATGCACTCGCCCCCTTTGTCTGCCTGATTCTCCTATGAACGGCTCCCACTCGGAGAGCCACTCAAAACACATCAGCAGTAACTCCACAAAACAGCCACTTGTTGGCTAATTGTGCTAAGCAGCTGCCAGCAGGGCTGGGGGCAGGGTGGGGCAGTGACCCTCTGCTCCCCCAGCCAGAGCCCAGCTCCTGGGAAGGGGGCCTTGCCCAGTGAGGGCATCGCCCCCCGCCCCCAGCCTCGGCACCTTGGGGCTCTGCTTACTGGGTGGGGGCCTGGGGGCCTGGGGACGGGAGGGCAGGGTTCTTTCCCTGTTCTGCTCCAACCTACTGTGGGACTTTGGGGAGTGACTGCCCATCTCTGGGCCTCAGTTTCCCAGCCCATACCACGAGCAGGTTGGATCATGGTTTCTAAGGTCTCTTCTGGCTCCCAAAGTTTGCCTGGTGCTGTGCACCGGGAGCTTTGGACAATCTGGGTTCAGATCCTGGCTCTGCTGCAGACTGACCATTTGACCTGCAGCCTTGGGCTCTCTCAGCATGTTTCTTCCTCAGGAAAACTGGATGATGGCAGCACCTGCCCTGGTCTCAGGCCGTGAGAATCCACTGAGGTGGTGCCAGAGGGATGGAGTCGCTGGTGAGCACAGGCCTCTCCTGCCCCCAGGAGCCCACAGTCTGCAGGACGGACAGACGACACCAGGCCCTCACAGGGCACCCCGATGCAGTCTTGGAATTGAGGGTGGGTTAAGCCGAGACCTGAAGGGTAAGAACCTGGCCACCCAGGGCAAGGGCAGGGACAGGGTCGGTGTGCACAAACATCCCGAGGCAGGGCTGAATTGGAGGCTAGAAAGGAGGCCGGTGCGACTGGAGCCCAGAGGGAAGGGCTGGCTGAGAGGCAAGGCCAAGTTGGAAGGCCCCCGTAGGCCACAGTGAGGAGCTTGGCTTTATCCTGAGGGCAATAGGGAGCCACGGACGGGGTGAGAGCAGCAAAGTGTCTTTCTCAAAGACTGCACCTGGCCCCTAGGGAGAAGGAGCTGGGGGACAGGTTCCAAAGCAGAAGAGGGAGCTCTCCTTCCCTGGTTCCAGCAGCAGGGCTGGGCAGCAGAAATGATGGGGGGGACAGAACCAGTGCTCGCTGGCCCCACAGAAGAGGCAGGGGTTAAGTGCCACAGCCTCAAAGAAATTGAAGGATTGCAGGTTTGCTGGTGACCTGTCACACACAATGCACCCTGCCATCTCTGGGCTCAACTGTCACCGCCGTGCACTATATCAGGACTCCATTAGGGAGGCCGAGGCCGTGGCTCGCAGCTGTCATGAGAGCAGCAAGCCCTCACCCCCCTGCCACTGCACTTGGGGACAGCTCTGCCCACTCAAGCTGCAGTCTCCTCCTGCCCTTTTGTCACAGGCAGGGGAGCTGGGGCGCAGCTAGCACATGTGGGGGCAGGGGCTGAGCGGCCCAGGTGTGAAGCCCACCTCTGCCACTTCCTGCTTCCAGACCTCTGACCTCCAGACCCCAAGACCAGTGCTCGATTCCCCCACCTGAACACTGAGGGCAGTGATGACATCCGCCCCAGAGGGGGATGGGGAGATCTGGCCACGTGCTCAGCAAACTGGAGCTGCTGTCATGATTTCTGCTCGTCCTGCGATCCTCCTTCCCACCCCGCAAAGTGTGTGTTATTTTTATTACTCCAAATTCCACCCCTGCCGGTTTCCCTTTCGGCCTTGTCTTTGGAAGCTCAAAGTCAAGGTGAATCATTCTTCAAAATAGCTCACTCTTCCCGGGTTCCTGGTATAATTACACCCCCTTCGTTTTTGCTTCTAATGCCTTGTCTGTTTTTTCTTGGTAAACTTTAACTGTTCTTTGTGTGTGTGTGTGTGTGGTTTTTTAAAAAGGAAATCTTGCAAATGAAAATAACTTAATTGCTTTTTCTGATTTGCAGAGTAACACATGCTGATTACGAAACGCATCCAGACAGTACAGAAAGGTGGAAAGAAGAAAGACAATGAGATCATTTCTTAAGCAGCCTCGAGTAATTTGCAGCAGAGTGGGAGGAGGCCCCCTCTTCATGAGACTGGGGTGCTCCCACCTGCCCCTGCCCCGCCAGGGTTCCCTTCCCTCCCCCGCCCGCATCCTACCCACCCCCAGACGCCAGCTCAGATCCTCACGCCCACAGAGGCGCCCTAGACTCCTGCAGCCCAGAGCACTCTTCTCTTCCCCTGATCTGAATTCTCTTCATTTCAACAAACATTTATTGAGCATCTACTCTGGGGCCAAGACAAAGGATCTGGCCATCTGAACTCATCCCCTGCTGCCTGCATTTAATTGATTTTTTGTTATTTTTCTGCCTTGTGTCTAGACTCCTCCCAGCCTGGGCTGTCGGGTCCTTAAGGGTAGACCCACGGCTTCTGTCTCTTTCTACCTCTAACCCCAGCATCTATTGTTCCCCAGGGGGACTTCCTAGGCTCCTGCAGGGAGGGAGCTGCTGTGGATTGCGTGTGTGGGACACCGTGCCAAGCCCTTGGCATGCACGATCTTGTCCAATCCCCATATCGACCATGGGAGGTAGGTGTTGTTATTACTCGACCTGCAGATGTGGAAGCTGAGTGCAGACAATCTTGGCCAAGGAACCATGGGGGACGAGCTGAGAGCCAGGATTTGAACCCGTGTCGTCAAGGCCAGAGCTCCGAGCTCCTACGTGGGTTTTCTTCCTTGCACGACTCAGTGATGGTTCACAGCAGGGGATAAATGCTCTCAGCAAGGTGTGCCTAGGACAGGAAGAATAGTGCCAGCACCCCGGGTACCTGAAGGAGATGAAGCTCTAGCACATTGCAAAGGACGCACAGGAATTGGGTCCAACGGAGAGCAGGCAGAAAGCACCGAGGAGGAGGGAACCGCTGGTGAGTCGGGCCAAAGGTATGAGTCAGTCAGGGCAGGAGAACTGGGAGCTCTTCTGAGTGGCAGGTACAGGGGTAGGTGGGACAGGGCTGGGCGTTGGGGTGGTCAGCTGGCTGCACCGTGGCGCACCTTACACATGCTGATAGGGCATTTGGACTTGAGCTTTAAACCAACGGTTCAAACTGAGCTCCCTGGAATTCTCGGGGTTCCTCAGAGGTACCTTGGCAACCTGGAGGAAGGTGAACCAGAGCGGCGTGGCAGCACACGGGGCTGCACCCCGCCCCCACCCCTGGTCTCAAGGGAGCTGCACTTTCATTGGTCGTTCGCTTAGATTTCGGGGTAAGATTTCATTTGAAGGGCTCCACAGCAAATGTGTTTGAAACCGCTCCTGCAGGCTGGAGGAAGTTTTAAGCCAGAAGTGACATGACCCGAGTTTTACGATTCTTTTGTTCTTCAAAAACCTTCTCTGAGCCCCACCCTCTGGGCTCCTGGCTTGGGCTCCAGGGAGGGTGTGTTCGGTTGTTTCTGCCTCGGGGCCGGGGCCAGGATCCCAGCTCTGCTTGTGACTTGCTGGGTGACATTGCACAGGTTTCCCCCTCTGGGTCTCAGGATTCTGGCCCTAGGCCTTGGACTTGACCTGGGCCTGTGGCCACCGACCAGACATAATCTTGTCCCAGCCAGTTCTCTCAAGGACAGACATTGGCTGTCCAGGGCAGGGCCTCCCCACTCAGAGGAAGCACCGTGGAAAAACAGCAGCCACCGCCAGGACCAGTCGCCAGACACCTCTTCTTGTTGAATCTTCACACCCACCTATTTTACAGGTGGAAGAACTAAGGCTCAGAAAGAAGGTCATCTACCAGACACTCAGCAACTAAACAGCGGAGGCAGGACGTGAACCCAGGGCCTGTGGCTCTGGAGCCTGTATTCGCCACCCTCCTCGTGGGCAGGGGCAGGGGCAGTCTGCCTCGGCAGCGTGACCGGCCTCCACAGGAGAGTCCGGTGGGCCTCGCATCGGGGGCTCCACAGCGAGGCTCCTTTGCTGTCCCTCTTTCCCCATTTTGGGCCCCAGCTCCAAGGTGACCCAATGCATGTCTACAGGGGCCCCCTGCCTCCCTGCTCGACTGTAAGCAGTGACCCCCAATCTTGGGATGTGATGCCTGTGCTGGGGTCGTGGGGATGTCTCTCCTGGCCTCCTGCTCTGTCCCTGGGGGTCCACCTTGGTTCACACTGACACTAACACCAGCACTGTGGGTTTTGTGGCGTTCCCTGGAGATGATTGGGCTGGGGGTCCCAGGACAGTCACTGAGCCCCTCACCATCCCTCAAGGACCTCCACCATCTCCCTCTGCTCTGCCTGGCTCCTCCTGCCTGCCTTGCCCACCTTCCCCCCAAAGCATCTGACATTTCGGGCACCCTCACCCCCACTGTCCACCCTTTACCCCTGGAAACAGCCTGGGCCTCAGCCACTGCAGGGCCTTTCCTCAGCCGAGCACAGGCCAGGGCCGCCGAGTGGTTAGACACAGCGGCGCTGGTGGGTCGTGCATCCAACACAGCAGCTGCCTTATGTTGCAACCCTGGTGTTGGATTAACCTGGGCAGAGCCCCACGCGGGTCACCACGGGAGTGGCCGGGAGCGAGGAGCGGCTCCGCCTCACGCAGCTCTGCATCCTTCCTGGCAGCCTGTGGCTGTGGCGCGTTCAGGGAATATTCTCTCTGCACCGGGAGTTCATGGATCTTTCCCAGGTTGTTCACATCTATTTTTTAAAGAGGAAAAAATTCTTCAAACACCTTTTCTAATGCAATGCTCACTTTGAGACGTGTCCCCAGCCACGGCAGGCTTACGTAAAGTCAAAACTGTTAAGAGCGGCCCATTTTCAGTTAGCACGAGGAGCCCACCACATTCCCGCGGCTACAGCTCTCTTTTGCAGATTGGTCGAGACCAGCGGACAATGCGAGCAGCTGCTACAGTTTTTCTTTCATTTGCTCATTTAGAAGATAAGTGGCGAGCTCCTGTCGTGCTGTGGGAGTATAAACGTGAAAAAGGCACAAGAGGGCCCCAGCCTCGGGGAATTCGGAACCGGGCCGGAGGGGAAACAGGTAATAGTCGGTCTGGGGTTTGGTTGGTGTGAGAGCCCAGGCCTGGCAAGCCCAGTGCAGCCGCGAGAAGGTGGGTCGCTTTGCAGCCTCAGGAAGAGCGTCCCTGGAGAGGTCAGGGCTGCCCAAGGCCTGGAGGAGCCATAGCCACACAGAGGGGGGAAGGGTGTTCTGGGCAGAAGGATCTGCAGGTGCAAAGGCTCGGAGGTAAGAGTCCCCTCTGGGAACAGAAGGATCAGTGTGGCAGGAGGAGGCGCCCAGCAGGGTGAAGGGGCCCAAGGGGGACAGGAGAGAGATGAGGCAGAAGGTGAAGGCAGGGGTGGGGCCTCAAGCACCCTTGAGCGGGGAGTTTGGGGGTAGGAGGCCACCCGGGAGGGTTATGCAAAGGAGTGACCCAATCCGAAGCGCAAACAGAAAAATCTCGCTGGAGAAGCCTTAGAGATTAGCGGTTGGAAGTTCAGGATCAGGCATCGCAGGTGCCTGAGTTGGAGTCCTGGTTCTGCCAGGAGCTAAGCGACCTTGGGCGAAGTGCTCAAGCTCTGTGAGCCTCAGTTTCTCCAGTTGTAAGATGGGAACAACCGCAGGCCCCACTGAGGAGAGATGTGGGAGGAGTCAGTGGGGTGGTGGCGCTGACGGCCCAGCCTGCAGGAGGTGGCCGCTGCTCCGTCTCCACACCTGGGAGGTGAGAGAAACTCCACAGACACGTGTCCAGTGAACGGAGAAGTGGTTGCTGAGCGGATGGTGGGTTGGAGGGGCGACCAGGGAACCCTCTTGACCACGTGAGGCGAGCTGATAAAATAGCTCGTTTGATAACCAGGGAGGCACGAGGCGCTGAGCCTGGAATTTGCCCCAGGCCCTTTGATGCGGGAGCCTCTGGAGTCAAACCCTGGCGCCACGTGCCCCACGAGGTGCTCCAGGTTTCCTCACTCTGTTGGCAGCTGCATGTGGCTAAGGCACCTGCAGGTGCAGGCGTAGGAGGGGGCTGGTGGACATGGAAGTTAGTGGTCCCCAGAAAGGGCCTAGTCCCACAGGGCTTCCAGTCTGTCACCAGCTATTTATCAGTACCTACTGTGCCCTGCAGCTACAACAGTGAGGCAGGGTGGGGGCTGGCAGGCTCTTGGAGGGGACGGCCATCAAACTGAGAATGACGGGTGGGCAGAGGCCTGGGGACGAGGACAGGCCAGCTGACGGCCGCTGGTGCCCACAATGGTAAAAACACTGGGTTAGTCTCGAGTCCATTTCCTTCCCCTGGCCCTGCTGCACATGCATCACCTATGCTGACTGGCTGTGCCTGTCCCTGCCCAGGTGCCATGAGAGCCTGGCCTTGGGGAGGTGATGGTTCAGCGATGCCCGAGGCTGAGTGGAGAGAGGGAGGGAGAGCAGGTGGGGGAAGGGGCCGCACCTGCACGGGCGGGAGGCAGGCAGGAGCTGTGCACTGGGGAGAGAATTCACTGCGAAGCTGGGGCAGGGCCAGACCCGCAGGGCCTTGTGTGCCAGGGGTAGAGACTTGGCTTTGATCCCGGGCCGATGAGAGGTTGTATCCCAAGGTCAATGATTCATAAGGGGTTCTAGGAAAAAGAGGGGCTTGGCCTGGCGGGAGGGGCTGGAGGGGGGCCAGGAGATGGGTTGGGGGGGCCGGGCATCCTTCTGGCAGAGGTGGGGGAGGTGGCACAGATGGAGGCAGGGCAGGGGATGGAGAGAGGCCAGTAAGGGGGGCTGATGGGGCCTCCCCAGGTGTCCCCGCCACCAGCAGCCCAGGGCCTGAGGTGCCCAGAGCCCCAAAAGAGACCTTTCTGGAGTCTGCCGCAGGCTGCAGTGCCGGGTCCCTCGCCTGGGAGAGCGGCAGGAATGAGAGCAGCAGCCTCCAGCCCCGGCTTCCCGGAGCGCCAATTCCGAAAATGACAAGCGGAGAGCCAATACGGAGGTTGGAAAATGGGCACCTCTGCGCCTCCCTGTGTCTATTGCAGGGTTTGGAAATAGCTGGGATGAGAGGAGAGCCGCTAGGAGGGTGCCCGCTGGGCAGACGGGAGGGCCACGGACGGAGAGGAGACCCCGGGGCAGGAGGGGACAGGGGAGGGAAGTAAAGGAACAGCAAGGACATGTGTGGAAGACAGAAAGGACAAATGTCAACACGGACACACACAGAAAGACCAGCCGTGGCGTGTGGCCACGATTGCGGGGCGCGTGCACGTGTGTGATTCCGGCTTTACTGAGCAATTCAAAAGCCTCTGGCCCCTCAGCTCATCCAAACACCCCCCCTTCTCTCTTCGCCCCCCGACCACTAAAAAAGAAAAAAAAAAAAGAGCGAGAGAGTGAGAGAGAGAAAGAAGGAAAACAAAATATCTACAGTTGTCGAGACAAGAGGAGAAAAATAGAGGCAAACATCCGTAATTTTCTCTGTGGGGCTTTGCAGTAATTGAGCCATTTGGATAAAAATAAAGGCAGCAGGCCCCTTAGGTAAGAAGAGCTTTTGCAATCTAAGAAGCTTGAATTATGCGTCTTGTGTCACTTGAAATCCCCCGTTCTCCCCCTCTGCAGCGACCCAAACCACTTTCCCTTTCCTTATTATTTTTTTAAGTACCCTGTCAAATGTCGTCTGTAGAGCAGAGAATTTCAGCTGTCACAACTAATTTCAATTTTTCCATGTGCTTTCCCCACTTGGGGGGGGACCCGGCTGAGCCCCGTTTCCCTCCCTCTTGCATCCGCTCACTCTTTTTATTTCTCATTACTGTTATTATTTCAAAAGCAGATTTACATCACACATTTGTTTGGGGGAGTGTTTAAGGACTGTGCTCTGCTCTTGGGGAAGGCGGGGACTTGCCCTGTTGGCTCTGGCTCCCTCCCCACTCACATGCGCCCCCAGCCCTGGGCCTCCACCGCTCCTCCTGGTCCTGGGCTACAGTGCCCCCCACCCCCAGCCATCCCCAGGAAGATCCAGACCTCAGGCACTATGTAGAGTCTGGAGGGTCGGTCTGGACCTGGGAGCCAGGTCCGTCTCCCTGGTGCGAGGAGGTTCCCAGTGGAGGGGACGGCCAGAGACAGCAAGTGTCGTGATCTGCCCCAGCCCCCACTCTCCCATCTCCTCCGCCTTTTGCCGCTTCCTTCGCCCCCTCTCAGTTCAAGCATTCATTCGTCCAACGGGCCTTGACCCAGAGCCTCCTCCTGTGTGCCAGCCCTGCCAAGGTGCTGGGCACACGGGGTGAGTAAGGCCCAATCCTCACCCCTGAGGAGATGACAATCTAGCGGGATCTGGGAGACAAAAAACCAGGGGGCTGGTGGAGAGTATTTGATGTGCTGCCGGTGGCTGTGTAAGGATGGGGGCCACAAAGGAGGGAGGAGCCCTTCCAGCCCAGCTGCTGACAGTTGTGCTGTGGGTTGAATGTGTCCCCTCCAAGATTCAGGTGTTGCCAATGTGACAGTATCAAGAGGGGGCCGTTAAGAGGTGATTAGGCCATGAGGGCCCCTCCGTGTTGGAAGGGGTTAGGTGCCCTCCTATAGAGGGTTTTGACGGAGGGCACTCGTCCCCTCTCACCCTGCCACCTTCCGCCACGTGAGGATGCAGCAAGAAGGCCCTCGCCAGATGCCCACGCCCTGGCCTGGGACTTCCAGCCTCCAGAACAGTGAAAAATAAATTTCTGTTGTTTGTAGATTACACATTTCTGTGGTATTTTGTTATAGCAGCAAGAATGGACTAAGACAAGATCTTCTCCAAGGAGCGGTTGACGTTTAGAAGCAAACGTGTGCCTGCCCCGCGACACCCTGGCGGGGGGAGTTTTAGGCAGAGGGAGCAGCACAAGGAAAGCCTCGTATTAGGGGCTGATTTGTGACCCCCGCCAAATTCGCGTGTGGAATTTGTGTCCCCCGTACCTTAGAATGTGAGCTTATTTGGAAATAGTGTCATTGCAGATGTAGTTAGCTAAGATGAGGTCGTACTGGTGCAGGAAGGGACCCTGATCCAAAATGACTGGTGTCTGTATGAGAAGGGGAAACGTGGACACGGACACACATGCGGAGGCAGAAGATAAAGGCAGAGACCCGGGTGGGGCTTCTGCAAGCCAAGGGACGCCAAAGATGGCCGGCAACCAACAGAGACTCGGGGAGAGGCCTGGAACACGTTCTCCCTCTCAGCCCTCGGAAGGCACAGACCCTGCCAACACCTCAGCTCAGAGTTTAGACCCCAGAACTGCGAGACAGTAAGTTTCTGTTGCCTCGGCCCCGGGTGTGTGCTGTAATCCAGCCGCCCTAGCCAACGAATGCACGTGGGGACGTGAAACTGCGTGTTCTGAGAAGCACACGGAACTGAGCAAGGTGGGAGCTCGGAGCTCGAAAGCGGAGACGGTTGGGGTGGAGTACAGCGGGCCTGATCCTGTGTGCTGGGGGCTCTACCTGCAGGGGGCTGGAGAGCGGGGTAGGGCACAGAGGAGTTTGAGCCGGGAAGGAAAATGGATGGGATGAGTTTGGTTAACTGCACACGCTGGTTAAAGAGAAGGTGCTGAGTGCAGAGTCAGACAATTTCTCCTCCGCTCTCTGGCTCCCCCTCCCACTCCGACTCCTGTCAGCGCTCTGCAGGGCCGGGCCCGGCTCTGCGCATAAATGGGTTCCAGGACCCGGGACAAGGTCTCCCCGTCACGGGCCTTGCCCAGTTTGTTGAGTGAAGAAACTGGCCAGCCACAGGCCTTGTGGGACACCTGGTGTACAGGACACTGATCACAAACTGGAGAAAGAAGTAGGGTGGCTGGAAGGCATCAGAGATGCTGCTGCCTTGCCCCAAGAAGGTGATGTTTAAGGAGGAGGTGAAGGCCGGGCGCGGTGGCTCACACCTGTAATCCCAGCCTCTAGGAGGCCGAGGTGGGAAGATTGCTTGAGCTTAGGAGTTTGAGACCAGCCTGAGCAAGAGCGAGACCAGTCTCTGCTAAAAATAGAAAAAATTAGCCGGGCATGGTGGCACATGCCTGTAGTCCCAGCTACTTGGGAGGCTGAGGCAGGAGGATCTCTTGAGCCCAGGGGTTTGAGGTTGCTGTGAGCTACGTTGACACCACAGCACTCTAGCCTGGGTGACAGAGCGAGACTTTGTCTCTAAATAAATAAAGAAACAAACAAATAACTGAGGAAGTGAGCAACAACATGTCCACACTGGGACAAGGCTGCAGAGGGAGAAGCGGCCGCCTTAGGGCTGGCGTCACCCAGTGAGGACACTCGTGGGCAAGGTGCAGAAGCGAGCCCTGCTTCTCAATGCCCTCTCCTTCCTCCTTGGTCCAGCGCAGCTTCCTGGGATGAGCTGCTTTCCTCCTACCATCCTGCCTTCCTCCCCTGCCTGAGCTGTCCCTGGGGGAGAGCAGGGAAGGGCCTAGAAAAGATCAGGACTCTTCCCCAGGGTGGGGGTGGGGGGCCTGACCAGTGCCATTACCTAGGGCGAGTCAGGCTGGGTCACTGTCATAAAACCACACTGAGAGGAATGACCTACTTGCCACCTGCCCAGCCCCGTCCCAGGTGCTCTGTATGGAATATCTCACTGGCTCCTCACGGCAGCCCCGTGCAGTAGGTACTTTACTGTGCCCATTTTACAGAAGGGGAAGCTGAGGCACAGAGCGGTTACCTGGCCTGCCCAAAGTCACACTGCTGGTAAGAGGCAGCATCAGGGATCGATTGAGCCCGGGAGGTTTGGGCGAGAACCCTCACTCTCAAAACACACATACCGCCCCGATGAGGGCCCCAGGGCGCTCAATACCCACTTACTCAACACAGTGCTCATTTTCAGAGAGGCCGTGTAGCCTGCTGGCTAAGTGCATGCTCTCTGGAGTCAGAGAGGCTGTGGCCGAACTCCAGCTCTACCCCTCCGCTGGGCAACTGGACTGCTCTGAGCCTCAGTTTCCTCACCTACAAAGTAGGAATATGATGGTTTCTACCTGTGGCAAATATCAGCTGCTGTCTCCCGTTTCCTCCCAGGTACACAGCCTGACTACACTTCCCAGGAGTCCATGTGACTGAGTTCTGGCCAATGGAATACATGGAGGAAGTGATGTCACCACTTCCAGTCCTGGCTCCTAAAACCTCCTGCACCCATCGTCGTGCTCTGGACCCTGGGCCAATGAATGACTTCGTGGAGCAGACCCCACACCCAACACCTCTCCTCACTTCGGACTGTGATATGAGCAGGTAATGAGCTCTTGCTGCACGGTTACTTGCTAAGATAGCTAGGCTGCTCTGATGAACACACTACCCATCAGGCTCTCGTGAGGATTAAAGAGCTAATCTCTCCAGAGCGCCGGCACAGTGCTTGGTGCCTGGAAAGCCCTAGTAAGTGATCTGTCATCATTGTTCCACAGCTCCCTCCTGCCAGAGTGCACGCTCCTAGGGCCCGGCACCTACCGGCGCTCAGGAAATGCATGTCGACGCCTTGTGCACCTGAGTCTAGAGTTCGGGTCAAGGCCACCTCCCAGACGGGCAGTCTCTGAGGGCTGGGCTCCCTGTCATCTCCCATCAGCAGATACTCAGGTTGGTGGCTGGTGGCCTCTGTGGCCTTCCTCCTCCCTATAGCTACAGACCAGCCCTGCCTCCACCCACTGCAGGACCCCCAGCCTGCGGCCATGCCTCAGACCCCTGGTGCAGAGTTCCTAGGCAGGAGTCTGCGGAGCCCCTGCAGGATTTGGCTTCAGGGGGCCAAAGAACCCCCTAATTCTTTGCTATAATCTGAGTGGTGCTGCCCTGCCTCCTCCCTCTAAATTTCTGCGTGAGTGGCACCAGCACCACACAGGATTGCACCTGCTAGACAGTTGTGCCTTCCTACCATTTGGGAGCTTTTGGGGGGAAGAGCTGTGTGACTGCAGACACCCACCTTAACCTCTGTGTGCCTCAGTTTCCTGCTTTGCCAATCCTGCTGGCTATGGTGCACAGTAGGTGCTCACCCAGTGCGTGGGATCAGGGCTCTGCTTGTCCTTGTGTGTCAGGACCCGCTTCCGAGATAACATGTCAATTGGCGGCAGGGGGCAGATCCAGGGAGGTGCTGTGCCGAGGCCGGAAGCCATTCGTCTGGGAAATCGCTTCCACAAGCCCGAGCCCACTCACGGAGCTGAGCCACCGTGAGGGAAATTGCTCTAAATGTGAATCCACGTCCGAGCCCGGGGAAAGTGATTTCGATGCTCACGAGCGAATTGCAGGAGCCCTTCTGTGCACAATGTTTTCAGCTTGTCTGCCTTTCAATCACTCCGAAATCATATGTTTTATTTGGTGTGACTGCTCGCGGGGCCCTGCTCCACCCGGCACTGGCAGCCAAAGCACCACATTTAAAATCACATCTGCTTTTCATTCGTAATCAACAAAACAGGTTTCCGACTCCCGCAGCCGGCCGCGCAGCGCCGGGAGCCGCCCGCTCCGGGATGGCTTTGGGTCACCGACGGGCCCATGGCTGAGTGGGCACCAGCAAGAACTGGAGACTTGGGCGGTCTGCCCTAAAGAAGGGACGAACAGAGTGGCTGGGTGGGTGGACAGCAGAGTCTCCTGGAGCAGCCCTGGGTTCAAATCCTGACTCCCCCTCCACTTCCGGGCTGTGTGACTTCCGGCATGTTGCTTGTCCTCTCTGAGCCTCATTTACCCGTCTGTGGAAGAGATGATAAGGTCTTTGCCGACCAAGGGTTCCCTCAACCTTGTCTCCCAGCAAGAAACCAGCAGGGCAGCTCTTGGTCTGCCGTTTCTTTATGACGTCAAAAGTCCTCTTCTGATGACGGTTCACAATGGCCAAAAGGTGGGAGCGACCCCGTCCCGATGGGTGAATGGATAAACGGAATGTTGTCTGTCTGTACGAAGGAATGTTATTCAGCCTTTTTTTGTCTTTTAGAAAGTTGCATTCTAATATTCAGCCTTTAAAAGGAAGGAAAATCTGACACATAAACTTTGAAAACATTACGCTAAGTGAAATTAGCCAGACATAAAAGGACGAATGCTGTACGATCGCACCCATACAAGGTCCCTGGGTAGTCAAATTCGTAGAGACGGAAAGTAGCGTGGAGGTTGCCAGGAGCAGCAGGGAGGCGGAGTGGAGGGTTAGGGCTTCATGGGGACAGTTTCAGTTTCATAAGATGAAAAAAGTTCTAGAGACAGATGGTGGTGATGGTTGCCCAACACTGTGAATGTACTTACTGCCACTGAACGTGTACGCTTACAAATGTCTTAAATGGCAAATTTTATGTATGTGTAGTTTACCACAATTAAAATTTTTTTTTTTAATTTTTGGGGAGAAACACACAAGGGGGCAATAAAAACTTTTTTAAATTAATAAAAGTCTGCCTGGGCGCGGTGGCTCACGTCTGGTAATCCTAGTGCTTTGGGAGGCCGAGGCAGGAGGATCGCTTAAGCTCAGGAGTTTGAGATGAGCCTGAACAAGAGTAAGATCCCATCTCTGCTAAAAATAGAAAAAAATTAGTCGGGCGTGGTAATGCACATCTGTAGTCCCAGCTACTCAGGAGGCTGAAGCAGGAGGATCGCTTGAGCCCAGGAGTTTGAGGTTGCTGTGAGCTAGGCTGACGCCACGGCACTCTAGCCCGGGCAACAGAGTGAGACTCTGTCTCAAAAAGAAAAAAGTTAGTAGAGGATTCCAAATACAGATCTAATTCTAGCATAATAAAATTTTAAAATCTGGGTGAAATGATTGATTTACAATTTCCAAGAAATTATAAAACTACCAAAACTGCCCTTAAAAGAAGTAGAAAACCTCTCCCTGTCTTGTGTTGAAGGGGAAGAACAAAACAAAAGAAATAGAAAACCAAATAATACATTAGCTATGAAAGAAATAGACAATTTTCTCAAGGAATGCCCCCTCAAAATAAAGTCTCTGGGCCCTGATAGTCTTATACCTGGATTATTTCAGACATTCATGGGACAGGTTCCAAGATTCAGACTCAGAAAAAAGAAAAGGGGAAAAAAAAAGAAGAAACAACAACAACAGAAAGATTCAGACTCTTCCATAGTAGAAAAAAGAATGAATCTTCCTAATTCATTTTATAAAATGTGCATAATCTCATTGCTGAATCCTAAGAGAGATCGTACAGAAAAAGAAAACCTGTCTTCTCACGCCTGTAATCCTAGCACTGTGGGAGGCCGAGGAGGACGGATCGCTCAAAGTCAGCAGTTCGAAACCAGCCTGAGCAAGAGCAAGACCCCATCTCTACTAAAAATAGAAAGAAATTAATGGGCCAACTAAAAAAAAATACATAAAAAAAAATTAGCCAGGCATGGTGGTGGGTGCCTGTAGTCCCAGCTACTCGGGACTACAGTAGGCTGAGGCAGAAGGATCGCTTGAGCCCACGAGTTTGAGGTTGCTGTGAGCTAAGCTGACGCCACGGCACTCTAGCCTGGGCAACAGAGTGAGACTGTCTCAAAAAAAAAGAAAAGAAAACCTCTGTCTTATAAACAAAGATGCAAAAGTCATGAAATAAATTCTCATGATGTTAATCCGCCCACATGTTATTTTCACAAAATCAGGGTTTGGCACCCGCCATTTCTAACTTTTGTTAATAACTTGCCATGTGTGTAGATCAGGAATTTATCTTGAAAAAATTTAAAAATTTTTTTCAGCACTTTCATGTTGAAATCCCTAGAGGGACAGAAAAATAGGAACTGTCAAGTCTCTGTAATTATTCCTCTCGGGTAGAAGCAGGCGCTGCTGTCGAGGTTGCTTCTCGCTGGGAGGTGAAGCCAAGGCCACTTCTGATAAAGAGGATGGACTCGTAGACGCCCTTCTTTGCAGGCGTTAAATGCTGGGACCACCGGAGAAAAGCGGGAGGTTGTGTGGACTGGGCTCTCAGGAAAGTCTCATTTGTTTACTCACCCAGTTATTTCTTCACATGTGAGACAAAATCAAGCACCAACTCTTCTTCCTTTGCTGGAGAGAATGTATGGAGCACTTACTGTGTGCCGGGTGACAGCTACCGCAGTGAACAAGGCAGGCGGAGCCCTCGCCCTCGCAGAACTGTCAGCTGGGTGCTAGAGGCAGGGCCCCTGGCTGGGCACCAGGAGGGTCCCCAGGAATGAAAGCCCCCACTCCTGACCCACCAGGAGGCTCCGGTTTGGCTGGGGAGACGGCCACGGGGGCAGATGTGCAAAGCGTGTCCTGGAATGTGACCTTGGTTGGCTTCCTGCTTTCATGACGAGGGCGGGAATTGGAACAGATGCTGACAGCCCAGGGATGGGAAGAGGGAGGTCCCAGGACGCATTGGTGGACAGGCTGGTCCTTGTGCGTTGATGCATCTCACGAAACTACTCCAGTCTGAGTCCAGAGCCTTCTCTCCTAGCTGTGTTCAGGGGCTTCTCACGGTTTCCAGAGAAGTCCAAAAGCAAAACTGGGCTGGCTCCGTGGAGGCAGGACGTGCAGGGTTCAAACCCCAACGCCATCGCTGAGCAGCCTGCTTGGCTGCCTCTAGAGCTTGTCCACGGACCGGCCCACGCTTGCCCGTGGGCTGCCTTCCTCTGCCTGCAGAAGCGTGCTTGGCCCACATGAGGGGCAGGCCAGGAATGCCAGGGAATTAATGCCCCAGAAGTGACCCTCAGCCCACAAGAGGCAGGAGGTGGGGCCATTCTGATGTGTGCCCCACATGGAGGCTCAGAGGACCCCCAGAAAAATTGAGCCCCACATTACTGTTGCTGCAAAATAGCCACTCCAAAACTTAGTGGCACAGAATAACCGTTTTATTGTGCTGCAGGTTTACAGATCAGAAATTCAGGCAGAGCACGTGGTTCCAGCTGGGAATGCTCAAATGGCTGGGGGCAGCTTTAAGGCCCAGGGCCAGGAGCCATCTGGAGGCATCTTTACTCAAAGGCCTGTCTCTGAGCAGGGGTGGTTTGAAGGCCCAGCTCAGCTGGGGCGGTTGGCTGATGTGCCCACATGTGGTCTCATCATGTATTAATAGCTTGGGCTTCCTCACTGCATGGTGGCCTCAGGGTGGTCAGACTTCTCACGTGGCAGCTCAGGGGTCCCAGTGCACGGGCAGGAGGCTGCATTGCCTTTTACGACCTCACCTTGGGTGGAAGTTACGTGCTGCCCCTTCTGCTTTACTGGACTGGCTGAGGCAGTCAGGAGCCCACCCAGATTCCATGAAAAGCGGCATGGACTCCACCTCTTCTTATGAGTTTGTGGCCATTATAAATCACCCAGCAGCTGCTGACAGGGCGTCCTGCACGGTCTCTCCTCCCTCCTGGTCCCACCGTCCCTCACCCACACTCCCTGCACCCTGCGGCCTGTCTCAGCGCCGTTTCTGCGGGCACACGGCCTCTCACTAACTGTGTGAGTCCCTAACCTCTCTGAGCCGCAGTTTCCTCACCTATAGAATGCCGATGCCAAGGGTCCCACTCCTAGAGTCCGCCCCGTGGCAGAGCGCCTGTCAAGGAGGAAATCCTCTGTGGCGGTAACGATTTTTATGAGCAATTTCTTCGTGACTGTGGCCAAAGCCAGCCCATTTATCTACCACCTTCATCCCAAAGAACTCATTGGGGCTTCACTAGCTGTCCTCGGTCCCAGATCTTTCTTGAGGTGGGCTGGCCACACCCTTGAGGATGGCCGCAACCCAGAGTGGATTTAGGTTATTGCTTAGGAATTTGGCAGGATGTGAACAATTGCATTTTACAAATAGTTGCAACAGTGTCTCCTATCCCATGGGCTAATCAACAAGGTGACTTTGACACTCCTTCCTTCAAGAAGTGATTATTATGTCCCCTTCCCTTGAATATGAATGGGGTTTTGTGATTGTTGCAAAGAATACAGAAAGGCAGAGGCGATGTCCCAGCCAAGGTCAAAAATGCTGGGCACGGTGACTCACGCCTGTAATCCAGCACTTTGGAGCCTGAGGCCGGAGGATTGCTTGAGCCCAGGAGTTTGAGAGCAGCCTGAGCAACATAGTGAGACCACCATCTCTACAAAAAATAGAAAAATTGGCTAGGCTTGGTGGTGCATGCCTGTAGTCACTTGAGCCCAGGAGTTTGAGGTTGCAGCAAGCTATGACAGACACTGTCACTGCACTCTAGGTGGATGACAGAGCAAGACCCTGTCTCAAAAAAATAAAAAAGGAAAGCAATGTCCACCTTGCTTGCAGGAATACCTGCTGCCAAAGCAGCCTTCAGCCAGCATGTGAGCCAGCCAACCGCCCCAGGCTGCCATGCTGTGAGGAAGCCCAATCTAGCCCATGTGAGGCCACATGGAGAGGACTTGGGATTCATGAAGAGACATAGATGCTCACTGAGCCCCAGCGGTCCCAGAGCCCCCCGACAGCAGTGTATGCCCCCACCCCTGCTGTTCAGCTCCAGTTATCTGACTGCAGCCCCAAGCTCCAGCAAACACCTGGCCAAGCCCTCCCAAATTCCTGACCCACGAATTAAGCGCAACAAAATGCTTGTTTTAAAGTGCTAAAGTTTGGAGTAATTTATTACTTTGTAAGAGTAACCAGAGCACCAATTTCGGGACCATCCTGCAGCAAGGTAACTGGTCAACCAAACCTTTCCCCCTTAGCTAGCTGCTGTCTCTCACTGGGCCAGTCATGCCCACAGGATCACTGGGGAGGTCAGCCCTCATATCCCTGCCTGGCACCTCAGTGCTGTATGCCCCTTAAAAGCATGGCTTTATGGCCTCTAAAGGGTTAAAGTGTGTGGGTCATCCAACACCCCTTGACCTCCTGTTGAGAGCCATAGCAAGGGCTCAGCAACCTGGACCGCCTCCACCCAGCCCGCAAAGGGAAGGCCCTGGCCCCTGAGCGCTGCCACGGGGTTGATGGTGAAGCTGCTGTGGGACCAGGTGGGCGGAGTCCATTTCCTCTCTCCTGAGGGATGGTGTTACCTGGCAGGGGCCACCACCTACTCCCAAAACCCTCAGGCACCAGAGGTAGGCCAGGCTGCAGCAGCTGCTGGGAAGATAGGAGAGGACAGAAGCTGCCTGGCCTCACCATGGTCTCTGCCACAGAGTGGAAATACTCACAGTTTGGTGGCTCAGTCCTTGGGACGGAGCCCTCAGCCCCGTTGGCAATGCCAATCTTAACAACAGGCTCTTCTGAGCACCCTCCTGCCATCTGCCAGAGTGGTCTGTGCACATCCCACGTGGATTCTGGGGCACAGCCCTGCAACATAGCCATTTTACAGAGGAGGACACTGGGCTCAGTGAGAGATTTAAGGGACTTGCCCATGGTGACTAAGTGGCAGAGCTGGCATTGGGGCCGGGTCTAACTCCAGGGCATGTGCTGCCAGCCACTGGGCAGTATTGCCAGGTCTAGGGGGGACATCAAGCGGAGGTTCCCAGCCTGGCTCAGGACCATCAGGGTTTTTTTTTTTTTTTTTTGAGACAGAGTCTCACTTTGTTGCCCAGGCTAGAGTGCTGTGGCATCAGCCTAGCTCACAGCAACCTCAAACTCCTGGGCTCAAGCAATCCTTCTGCCTCAGCCTCCCGAGTAGCTGGGACTAC